>JASDQU011178852.1:5062-19616 GCA_032191745.1 Picea mariana
TATATATATATATATATATAAAGGACATTCTTTTAATGTGTATTTGGAATACATCATGGGAATGCATGGTTATATTCCTTATGGAATATTTGGTAAACAACTAAAGTGGAATACATCATGGGGATGCATGGTTATATTCCTTATGGAATATTTGGACGATTAGTCCTGATGATGAATCATGATTCAGATTCGAAATGTAAATGATGAAATGACTCCAATTGTGGATTATCCAAACAACACATGCAAAACTCCTCACCACAGAAACTTATAAACAGAAACAACTAAAGTGGTAAAGTTGAAGCTAACTCAAGGGTGAGGCTATCACCAATAATGAAGGATATACAATAAGGAAGTTGCATGCTGAAAGAGTTCCTTGTGAAGGAACTGTGTGAAGACTCTGTCAGGAGAATAGAATCACAACCTTAATGACTATTGAGAATTTAGCAGTGGGACACAAGCTTATTTATATAAGAATCGTGGATTACATTCTAAAACAAAATATATGAGTAGAAAACAAATGGATGGATGTTGACCATTCTGATAACTGAATGGGAATGTGTGAAATGCACAAGTACATAATTCATTACGAACAATAAGGTTTGCTATTGGAGCATGTTGATGTATTAAATAGGTTAGGGAGAGCCTAACCAAGACTTCTCAAGGAATAGAGCATGGACATCATAATAAGAAGTAGGTTGCACAAGCAGGGAAGGAGAAAAAGAGGAACACTTTTCTCACCCTAAGAACTCTAAATTTTTTAAAAAAAGTGTAAGTCTTAGAAGACTAGTTGTGGGAATAAGTACAACAAGAAAAAGGGAGAATAAATAAATTAGCATATTTAAATGAATAGGCTTGGATGAGAAGTTTTAAGTAAAGGCATTGAGGCCTTGGGATAACTCGGTTGGACTGAAAGTCAAGGGTTGTGTGGAAGGAGTTGGACGAGGGAAGAATCCCTTGACCCCTTCCTTGTTGTTTATGGTATTTCTTTGGTATGAGGGATTGATTCACTAATAAAAGTAATGTTTTTTCGTTATAGTGATGATGGTTGTATGGTTGTATGTTAACGGGCGTAAGTGACACACCGTCAACTAGAAGGTCAAATCTGGACCAGGGTTGTCTAAATAACCCAAGCCATTTTGAATGAAATGACCCGATGGGTTTAATGGCTCTGTTGGCCAACTAAAGTCCTAAAAATAATAAAAGAAATGAAACTAATATAAAATGATATGATACTAAGAATATAAGTTTAATAATTACAAGCATTCAAATGGAAACATGAATATGTGCATATGATTATAAACAGTGTATATACATATTTCAAGATTTACTTGATATCTTGCGAAATGAATGTTCTTAATAGTGTTTATAAAAAAGAGATAAAGAAAGCGCATACATTTTTTTTGTTTTCTTTTTTAATATTTAAAGGTCTAAAACTATTGAATACTAAGAAAACATAATTGAAATAAGAATAGATAAATATTCAAAGCTAATTCATGCTACCCTTATTTCATTAATAAATAATTTAACTAAATAACAAGTAAACTAACCTGTAACTAATTGATCAAACTGGATTTATCTTCCTATGTAATTTGAGCTCCACACTGTCCTGCATGTGAGGGAAACCTGTGACAGAACAGTGCTACTATTTCCAAAATAAATTCAAAGAAAATGTTTGATGTATCAGAGTGTGAATATGACAGCAGAATGATAACTGTAAAAATCTAATGATCTTATAATAATCAATAGCTTAGAATGAAATAAATTCAATTCAAAGTATTAATGTAATCCATCATTTAATATCTAGAATAAATCGACAATAATCAAATGGTATATTGATCACAGATGTAAAATGGAATAACGAATTATAGACAACATATAAATATTTAGTAATATGAAACACCATATGCTAAACAGACTAAAGTTGTATCAAACATAATAATATTTCATAAGATTAAGGCAATGAAGGAACGAAAAAAGGAATAAGCATCACACAAGTCTAAAGCCAAATGATGAATAACTTCTCTATATAAGTTCTCCAAAACACATGTCCATAATGTATCCTAGCAAAAGTTGTTTTCACTACTAACAGTCATCACTATTTAAACTATTTTTGGATTAACAAACTCTTATCATGCAAGATAGAGTGCAATCCTCAAAAAATAGATTGTTTTACAAAAATAATACAACAGAAAACCACTCCTGTAAGAGTTGGTTTGTCAAAATTATTACAAAATAACAAATTTTTATCAGCATAAAAGAAAGAAACTACTAAAAAATACAGCGTATGATCCAATATGGTTTCTCCATGTAAACAACATCATAATTATCATTTTCCTATAGAGAGCAAAAACGAAATTGATATTCATAAAATAATGCTAACTAATATTCAGAAATAGACTGGCTACAGAATCAAAGATTTTGTAGCTAGTCTTATATTAACAAAGAAAATAAAAACTAAATCTTCCTATTTTGACTTTCATAACCGAATAAAATGAAATAAAATCAAACAAAATCACTTTTACCATTCATAAATTAGACAGTGAAGGATCAAACAATTATGAATTGATGATGGCATTGAAGTTGGTTGCATTTTTTATGATTATATTACCAGATCTTTTGGGTCTTTTATTTGCCCTTTATGTGCGTGCTTTCAACTCTTGGTTTTCTCGTTCAATTAGAGAATTTCGAGCAGCCAAATGTTTTACTTGTGCATGTAACAATGGTATGTCCCTGTAATAGTGTTCTACACAATCCAAACAACTGTCACAATGCACCGATGTTATAGAAGGTCGAGGTGGAATATGTTTAGCAATGGGTATTTCATGCTTCCCTGTTGCTTGTTTTAAGTCATGGCTAATGCCAACAAATCCCTCTTGGCCTTTGAGAAATGGGGGTAGTCTAGAGACAAAGTCATATTGCTCAACTTGACCAGTAGTTTCGTTCCCGAGACATTGATTATCCGGATCTTCTAGTGCAAGGAAATCGTTGATCTCGTCGTCTGAGTAGTGATCATTGACCTTGATCATAGATATCGAGCTCAAATGATCCTTTTGTTGATTCCTTAAACTCCTAGAAATTAATTGACCAGATCTCTTATTCATAAAATTCAAGTCTGAGCTTTCTTGTTTCTTACCCCTATGAATTTTCTTTACAGTAGGTTTGTCACTATGGCCCTGATTCGATTTGTTAGCAAGAATAAGGTAAGCCTTTCCTTTTAATTTGTTCACTACCTGTTCCAACAATTTTATGGGCGAAAAAAGACATCGTGATTTTTTAACCATGGGGGTTTTCAAAGAAATAGACATAGATTCATTAATTTCACATCCATCAAGTGAATCGAAACCTTGACTCTCGGTCACAAGATTATCATAATTGGGGTTCACATTTAAAGGTGAATTCATTGTGTTTTCAGGTTGGGAAAAATTGTTTCGACTCAGGAATCTTTCCCAAGTGTCCCCGATTTGTGACAGGTGCGATAGCAACAAGATTTTTATAATCTCGTGATGAAAGAGGCTTGACAGAGAGTTCAGGATTTGTTTCTTATAGATTTTTGACATTTTATACAGGCTCATTAACAAGTAGAATGGCATGTTCAGCTTAAACCTTATGAAAAACATCAACAGTTGGATGTGGTATAAACAATAACCCATACCTGCCCTCACACGTTATAAACTGCTTCAGAATCAAAATAAGGTCGTGCCATCGAGGTTTCAGAAGGGTAATAGAAATACCTTTAGGGCAGCAGGTAGATGTGTGGGAAACCATGAACAGACTCCATGGAACATCTTCCAATTTAGCATTCTTGAACCACTTTCCGCCCTCCTGTGGGAGTCTTGCCGCCCGGGCTATAAGATCCTCTGTGACCTCCAATTGCACATCCCCAAATTTGGCTCTAATCCCATCAAACGTTTGAGCAAAGGATTGTATGATGACCAGGTTGTAACCTTTAAATTTCTAGATGAAAGTATCCCAACCGTGAGCCTACAAATCATCTATGGAATCGTCATGGGCAAGAAGAGCCTAACAGCCATTAGGTTCGATTTGAATGACAGGGGCCATGGTCACTGTGAAATAGACATAGTAGATATCACGGGAGGGAGACTTCGACTTCCAATAAATGAGTAGCAAAGAGAGGTATGTGAAAACTAAAAAGGCCCGATACCTATGAAGCTTAGAGACTGACATGCTTGATAAAATGAGTTTGGAAAAACGAAAAACTAGAGGGTGTGCAAAACTATGAGCCATTACACATAATCAATGTCAAACCCTCAACCACTATCGAATGCCAATTCAAACAATGAATGGGGATCATTAATGTACAGGACATCAGGGTGAGGTGTAGTCACGGGTACATCAGACATGTACCAAGTGCCATAAATGTGATATGAATGATATACCAAAGAGCATGTATTGATTGTTAACCCAAAGTTGCAGCATGCTTATGAATGAATAATCAAACCACACAATCAACCATAGAAAATCTCATAATATATAAAAAAATGTGACAATCAATTAATCAATGAGATTATAAAACTTCAATTTAGTAACATATAGGTTCCTTCAAAGTGTAATCTCTTAGGTAGAAAATAAAAACTGTAGAATAATTACCCAAGCCAAGTTTTTGTTTAAATTTCATGCTTGTAGTCATGAATTTTAAACAAAACAAACAAGCATTTAAACAAAAAACTCATTAGATAAGTTTAGCCCAACCATCGCCTCGAAGCCCAAAAAACATAAACGTTTATAAATGTAAGAAGGTGGCAGCTACATAAATATATTATCTCTTTGTGATGATTTTTTAATTTTGATAAAATTCGACATAATTGGTGGCTTCCAACAATGGCGACACGTTGGGCGAAGAAGTTATCTCTACATCACCAAAAAATTTATGTCAGGGGCTCAGATGAAATAAATTTTTAGAAACATTTAACAAGAGATCAAGCATTCCAATCATAACTCAAAAAATGACGCAGTTTAGCATTGGATGTATTTATGTCCAAAGATGTAATCTGGTATTTTATTTAGATTACAAGTGTAGCGATGTTTATACAGATGACTTCGATACCATTAACAGGGCTACTGCTGCTAGCAGGTGTCTATAGTCTCAGTAGGGATGTCATTTAATCCACTCTAGTACTTCTATCATGTCCAAGAGTTGTCCATTCATGATAAAAACATCTTCACACTTGATCAAATTAAAAGACATCCCTGAGAATCTTCTCAAACCTGGAATTGCTTCACTACCAGCGAGCCTGTTCAGTACCCTGATGAAGTTGCCTTGGTATCATGAATGCATTCACCCGCTGCCAGCAAACATATTCAGTGTCCCAACGGGTTTGCAAACACTTCCCAAACATTACAGTGCTTCCAACTCTCTAGAATTTATTTATAAATTTGAAGAAACTTCATGATATTCAAGAGAGCGGGGTGATACTGAAAATCTCATAGTTCAGAATGAAAAGTTTGATCATTTAAAAATCATTTTTCTATTTTGATGACTTTCCTCATGATTTGGACAGTTAAATTTATGTTAAGAAATCACCTCTAGGATGGGGAAGCACACTAAGTTGTTCTCATTAAAACAGGAGCGCCGTTAGAAGTTTGTTAAGGATAATCGTGTTTTCTCATGATTTTAATGAGAAACCAGGAATATTGTTTGAACAAAAACTTCCCTTTGTTGATATGAGCTTTAGAACTTACTACTCAGGTGCTTAAAAAGTTATCAACTTCTGCTAATGGATGAGAATTTTGATTCCCTTTAACAAATGAAATGGTGACTCAGACATAATTATTTAGAAAACAAATCAAAATAAAGCCAAATGAAATGAACCAAAATAAAAAACAGAAAAGAAAATTAAAAATATTTACAAGAGGGTGGATCAGTAAATGTCAAGCGAAATACCTCTTGAGAGCCTGTCCATTCACTGGGAAAGTGTCTAGCTGTCCCTCCAAATTATGCATACTGAAAGAGCTAGGACCCAATTTTTCAAAAATTACAAATGGACCCAGCCACAGTTTTTGGAACTTGGTATGTTCCCCCTTTCCCTCATGAGCTTTGTCCCACTTGAGAACCAAATCCCCAACATCAAAATTTCTATCAGAAGATGAATTTGAATCAAACTAGCATTTCACAATTTGTTGGTGCTGGTCCAATTTCTGTTTAGCTTGTATTCTCACCTCTTCTAGTTTTAATAAGGCATTTATCCGGTTTTCTAGAGGCGGACACTCTTCTTCTTGAACTTTCTGAGATAATTGCAGAGAAGGAAGTAAAACATGCGGGAGGAGGACGACTTCTCTTCCGTAAATGAGGAAGAAAGGAGAATTACCAACTGATTCTTTTAGAGTTACCCTATCATCCCAAAGTGCATTGTGCCAATTCTTGTGGTTTTCTGAAACTGTCCTTTTGATAATCTTGATTAAATTCTTATTTGTCAATTCTGCTAGGCCATTCCCTTGAGGGTAGTAGCTTGTAAAATACTTCAGTTTAATTCCCTTTTCGAGAGTGGAAATATTCATATCAAGGGACAAAAAATAAGAGGCATTATCGAAAACTAGGCATTCGAGAATTCTAAATCAAGTAATGATGTGGGAGTTCAAAAAAGACACTACCTGATTGGTGTTGACCGCTTTTAAAGGTATAGCTTCAGACCATATTGTAAAATAGTCTGTTGTTGTGAGTATATACTTGTGCTTCTACAAAGAAGGGGGATTGATTGTTCTGATAATGTCTAAACCCCACTACTGAAAAGGTGCATCTACAGTAACAGGTTGTAAAGGAAAAGCTTCCTTTTGCACCCGTCCTACAGCCTTTTGACAGATTGGACACTTGCAGGACAACGTATGGGAATCTTTAAATACAGTAGGCCAATAGTATCCAGCCCTTAGCACTTTGTGGGAAATGGTATCTCCACCAAAATGGTCACCAGCATCACCGGAATGAAGTTCAGACAACACTTTTTCGGACTCCTCCTTTTCTAAACAACATAGAAAAACACCATCAAAGTTCTTTCGAAATAATATATCATTGAGTAACTGGAAAGACGCAGATTTAATCCTAAGTGCTCTTCTATTTTTAGGATCAAGATTGTGGGGAGAAGATCCATGCATTAAATAAAATCTAATATTTTCATACCAAGAATTGGGTGCATCTTGTACACAGCTGATCTGTTTTTTGTTGTGTTTATTTACAATTGATGTGTTTATTTGACTTTCTTGTTCCTCAACTAAATCAGCCACTAGTTTACATAGGCATTGACCTCTAACAATTTCTGCAAGATTTATTTCAAGGTCATATTCCTGTAGTGAAGTCATCCAATTTTCCCTTTTCTCACCCAGCTCTTTTTGTACTAACATGTTTCTTACAGTGAGGTAAGGAACAAAAACTTTGGTTATGGATTTCAATAGGTAAGACCATAAGTGTTTCACTACTTTAAAGACAGCATATGCATGTTGATCTACTGTTGGGTAGTTAAGTTCATCTCCTTTAAAAGCATATCTCATGAAGGCAATGGGTATCTCATTACTTTTAGCATTTTTCAATGAAAGCACAACAGCATAAGATCTATCAGATGCAAAAGTGTAAGGAGTGAAATCTTGAGAAAAATCAGGACTCCTCGGGGAAGGGGCTTCTATTATTGATTTTCTAATTGAATCGAAAGCCTGACTTTCTTGAGGTACCCATCAGTACAAAACATCATTTTTAATTAGATTTTGTAACATTCTAACCATTTCTGAGAAACTTGGGACAAATCTTCTGACAAAATTAATCTTATCCAAAAAGGACTGCATGGCCTTTTTGGAAGAAGGAGGGGGAAGTTTAGCAATGTCTTGGGTTCTTTTAGGTTTAATAAGCATTCCATCCTTAGATATTATGAACCCAAGAAGTTTGCATTTCTCTACTGCAAAGACCGATTTCTTAGGATTGAGTGATATGTCGAACTTGCGGCATCGTTCCAAGACAACCCTAAGGTGAGACAAATGATCTTTCTTGTTTTTAGAAAAGATGGTGACATCATCAAGATAGACCACAACTGACTGGTTAATGAGGCCACGGAA
This sequence comes from Picea mariana, assembly GCA_032191745.1. Taxonomy (NCBI): domain Eukaryota; kingdom Viridiplantae; phylum Streptophyta; class Pinopsida; order Pinales; family Pinaceae; genus Picea; species Picea mariana. The sequence goes on from JASDQU011178852.1 coordinate 13,118, forward strand.
AGAAATATCCATTGCTCTCTAGAAAGTGGCATCAGCATTTATCAGTCCAAAAGGAATTTTATTATAGGCGTAAGTGCCCCATGGGGTACGAAAGGTGGTTTTAAGTTGGTCTAAAGGAGACATAGGGACCTGGTTGTATCCCGAAAAACCATCTAACAAATATAGTCTTTCGGAACCAGATACCTATTGTAGAATTTGTTCCATCGGAGGAACATGGTAGTTGCCTTTATCAGACACTCAGTTTAGGTTACAAAAATCGACACAAAGTCAAATTTCACCACTTTTCTTCCTTACAGGGACTAAGTTAGACCCCCATTGAGTATGCCTGACCGAAAAAATTATCTTTGCAGTTAGTAATTTATTCAGTTCCTTTTTAACAGTAGGTTCCAATTTAGGATGCATTGTCCTTGATTTCTATTGAAAAGGATGAGTTTGGGGTTTCATAGGGATTACATTTTGCATGATGTTTGGATCGAACGTTTTAAAGTCACCATACGTCCAAGCAAATACATCTTTAAATTCTTTAAATAATTTTATGAAAGCAGATCTTTCTTGCTCGAAACATCCCTTTCCCAGATTAATATTTTGAGGATTATCTCTTGTTCCTAAATTAATAGTTTCATAAATCAAAGAGGAACTGTTAGTTTTGGAATTGACCACCCCTCTAAACTTATCGCGCAAGTCATCAAATTTGTCTAATATCACAATAGATATGGGGATATATTTTACCAGCTTGGATGTTGATTCAAGAGATCAAGGATCAGATATTACCGTGAAGTCTCGAAGATTCTCGTTGTGCGTGCCTTCATCAATAACTGCATCCTGGAAGGTGTCTTCCATATGCAGAAAATTGATGATTTGTTGGCCATCATCGAATACTCTCCAATTTGTGATGTTATCCGGAATCGACGGTTTGAGAAATAGTTCGATCAAAAATGCATTAGGAGAAAGACCTTTAGTGGTCAACAATTTAGAAGAAACATTGGCTAGTAGATTAGCTTCTCAATTACTCATCCTAGGAATAGAATTTATATTAAATGTTGAAAAATTATGCATCAAACTCCATACCTCAGTTTTGTAACTCTTCAGATGTGGAGACAAACAATGTATTGCATTCCTTACCTATTTAAATACTATTTTTTGATCGCCAAAAACCACTAAATTTTGCACATCCATGTCCAGTGCTTTCCCGAGTCCTTGTAGAAGTGCTTCATACTCGGCTGTGTTGTTAGTGCATTCAAACTCTAATCGACAAGCAATAAAAGTTTTATTACATGTAGGGTCAATGAGTACACAAACAACACCTACTCCTTCTTAGGATTTAGATCCATCGAAATATAAGGACCATATATGTGTGTCATTAGCAGTACTTGGCATATTTGGTGAAGTTGATACCTGAGTGCAGACCATTACTTCAGATTGTTGTTCTAGGTCTGTGATACGAGAAATTTCAGTCATGAAGTTACGAAAAAAGGTATTCATCCCCTGTGTTTCAATTGAATTTTTTGTGGTAACGAAAGGATCCTTTGGATCATTCAAATATGTCACAGTATGCTTAAGATAACGTTCTTTGTTTATCCTGATTTTGTTGGGTTGTCCATTTTTAGGCAGCCACAAGTGAGACCAGTCTGTAGAAAAATAACCGTGCAGCTGTTCTAACCAATCTCTTCTTAAAAACAGACCATAAACTTTAGGAATATCAACAATAATAATATCAATTATTTGATGAACTTTAGGATTGGATGATAATCTAATAAACACATTCTCAATCTCACCGATCACTTTAACATTCGTTCGATCTAGTTGAATAAATTTAAGATCAAAAGGTTGTACTTATGCATTAATTTTCTGGCATATCGATAGAGGCATCACGTTTGATGATGCACCGGCATCAACCATACAATTATGTACATTCCTATTAAAAATTTCAAAGGTTAATAAAAAACGCGGGATATTTTTCCGTGTGGAAACAACGAAATTCTGCTAATTTTTAAGTGTTGTCCCTAAAACATTTTTATTTACATTTGCTACAGTTTTTTCTGCTAAGTCCCTTTTGTCTTGAGGTTTAGATGTCTTTTTAGTTGGGACATTTTTAGTTTTTTTTTAATCAATTTTTGCTAATTTTTTTCTGCTAACATCATTCTTTTTTCTGTTTTCAATGATGCTTTGAAGCATTTTCTACAAAATAAGAGGAAATTTCAGCAGTTCAAAAATAGAAATATTTGCCCTTAGTTTTTTCAGATCTTCAATTGAATCATACTCTAAAATTGGGGCAGCTAAGTTTTGTCTAGTTTTAGTTTTCTTTGTTTGTTTAGGAAACATGTTTTTACTTGTTTCTATAGAGGGCTTGGTTTGTATTTTACTCCTAGTCTTGTAGGGGTGGACAGTTTCAAAATTTTCTTGAAAGATATTGTTCGAAAAGTTTCTGAAAATAGGAGGGGATGAGTCCTCCTCTTCTGGTACCTCTTCCTCAACTGCATCATCAAAATTTTTAGGACGAACAAAAATAGAATTGTCATGCGCTTCTAATATCATTTGCAAAGCATACTGTAAATTTTTAAAATTTAGACTTTCTATGGTCAGGTTTGGCCGGTTTGGAGGGAAAGGATTTCTAAAAGGAGGTTTGAAACTTCCTTTGCTTGTGGATGCCTCCTCGGATGATCTCTTCAAGTTGATGACCTGATTGGACAGTTTCTGGAAAACTTTCTGCAAGCTCTTTAAGTCTAAAGTTTCTTGTTGATTTTTTGTTTGAGGAGGCCTAGTGAGAATTTCTATTTTCTTCTTAGAGGACGAAGTTGTTTCAGCTTCACTGTTCAGATTATATTTTAATCCTAATATATGTTTCTCGATTTGACTTGTATCCTCAAAGGCTTCTAACAACGTGTTCTTATTGGACCTTTTAACCCATATGGCTATGTTATTGTGCAAGGCCTTAGAATAATATGAAACAATTAAACTTTCTGTGGGCATCGAATCTGCAGGGATTGTTCTTTAACGTCAGAAACCTTTGGTTAAATTCCTTCACTTTTTCTTTAGGGTTCATTTTTAAACTAGAGAGTTCCATAACCAAGACTTCCAGAGATTTATCATCTCCAAATTTTTCCAGAAAACAATTTTCGAACTTGTTCGAAGACACGATGGTCTGGGGATGTTGAGAGAAATACCATGTGGAGGCATTTCCCTCAAAAGTATAGGGAAATAATCTTCATACTACATCCTCATGTTCAACACTCTAGATTCTAATGGCCAACATAAATTTCTTGATGTGATCCTCAACAGATTGCTTCGAATCTGGATCAAATTTGGGCATCCATTTCTCTGGATGTTTAGGTAGTGGGTGTTGGGGTCTAGGTACAACCACGACATCTTTCTCGAGCCAGGGTCTGGCATGATTATTTTGGTTTTCCATGGGAGTTGGTGGTGTTGAAGGCTGAGATGGTTCTGATGAAGAATTTCCTTCGTCCGAGGATTCATCTCCTGAAGAAGGTGGAGAAGAAATAGGTGGGGGGATGGTGGAATACCAGATCCTTCAGCACTAGGGATAAGGATTTCAGTAGGATTGGTGATATTTCCAGTCCCTACAGTGTTTCTAGGCAGAAAAATTCTTTGAAGTTGTTCTTGTAGGTATGTAAAGTCAAGGGGTTGATTGAGTTCTCTACCAGGTTGTCTAATATGGGATAAGGCACTTTGAGTTCTTATAAGTGACCGGCGGACAATTTCCTGGATGCCAATCCCTTGAGGGAGTGTTGTCACTAGTTCGAAAGGAATATCAAGGTTATCGTTTGAGGTAGTTTTTGTTTCAAGTGTAACGTTTTTGTCAGTGAGACTATGCATCACGATGGGAGAACGGTTGTTTGGAGGCATCTTGAGACATCCACGTGCCATCAATCAAATTCAGACCCTCCTTCTAGCACCATTTGTTGACGAGCGTAAGTGACACATCATCAACTGGAAGGTCAAATCCATACTGGGGTTGTCTAAATAACCCAAGTTGTTTGGAATAAAATGACCTGACGAGTTTAATGGCTCCATTGGCCAACTAAAGTCCTAAAAATAATAAAATAAATGAAACTAATCTAAAAATATATGATACTAAGAATATAAGTTTGAAAATTACGAGTGTTCAAATGGAAACATGAATATGTGCATATGATTATAAACAATGTATATACAACTTGCAATATTTACTTGACATCTTGTGAAATGAATGTTCTTAATAGCATTTCTAAAAAGAGATAAAGAAAGCACATACATTTTTATGTTTTCTTTTTGAATATTTAATGGTCTAAAACTATTGAATATTAAGTTAACATAATTAAAATAAGAATAGATAAACAGTCAAAGCTAATTCATGCTACCCTTATTTCATTACTAAATAATTTAACTAAATAACAAGTAAACTAACCTATAACTAATTGATCAAATTGAATTTATCTTCTTGTGTAATTCGAGCTCCACACTTTCCTGCATGTGAGGGAAACCTGTGACAGAACAATGCTACTATTTCCAAAATAAATTCAAAGAAAATGTTTGATGTATCAGAGTGTGAATATGACAGTGGAATGATAACTGTAAAAATCTTATGATCTTATAATAATCAATATCTTAGAATGAAAGAAATTCAATTCAAAGTATTAATGTAGTCCGTCATTAATATCTAGAATAAATCGACAATAATCAAATGGCAGATTGATCACAGGTGTAAAATGGAATAACAAATCATAGACATCATATAATTATTTATTAATATGAAACTGTTGGATTACTGAGAGGGGGGGTGAATCAGTAATAGAGCAATTTAATCCTTTTTAACCATATAATCCAAGTGNGAATGTTTTTTCTTATATGTCTTGAAGAATTACATTCATTGGAAGCACCAACTTCCTTTGTTTTCCAACTGCAACTGGAAGGAGGCTCCAACCCCCTAGTTTCTCAGGCTACAACCTGAGGGAAACTCCAACTCCCCAATTCTCTGGTTACAACCAGAAGGAGGCTACAACCCCCTATGTTCTCGAGCTACAACCAGAAGGTGGCTACAACCACCTGTCCTTGCCCAATCCTGCCACCCTGAAGTAGAAGTAGAATGATGGAACCATTGTCAACCTCTCACTATGAGATATACCACTGTAAACTTGTACCAATAAATCCTAACCATGCATCAACCAGTACCTCAACCTGTAATCAACCTGTACCATAAACAAGTGCATCAACCATGCACCAACATGTACCAAATAACCTGTAATCAACCTGTACCATAAAAAAGTGCATCCAAACATGTACCAAATATGTACCAATCATGTGTCAACTACTCATCAACTATGACTCATCAATATGTACCAACATCATCAACTATACACCTCATGTATGTGCCAACTCATCAACTACTTGTCTCAACCATGTACTCAACATGTATCTCAACCAAAAGCCCTCATCAATTTCATCATCAAAATATGATTTGTAGCTCTATAATAGACCTGGTGTATATGATCACATTCCTTCAAACCTTCCTTAACTTCAACAACAAGAGACTAGCATTTTCATCAAACTTTTCACCTACCTAGTTTTGGATTAGTCAACAACCCTAACTTGAAGTAATCATAACTTTGTACCTGTAATGTATAAAGATATAAAACTGATACACAATGTTATTCAGTTTGTTTAATGTGAATCCTCCTGGTGTCACTACTTGGAACCTCTCATAAAAGGAGTTATAGAAAAAATGGCATACCTTGGTGAATTCTAGGTTATTCTAGAGAGTGACCTTGTAGAGCGTGCCCTACACGAAATATTTGTGGAATTGATCTGAAACTATGAAACAACATACTAGAAAATGTACCCTAACCACCACATTTGGTTTCACAGAATTTGGATCTTTTATGAAGAAGTTGTGACGTTTTTACCTAAAACATATGTTTTTGACTAGTTTCAGGACTAGCCACAAACCCTATTTTCCACGGAGTGTAACTCCAAAAATACAATGACCCACAAGCGGAATTTTTTACCACAGATAATTGGATATGTTTTCTCAATGTAATATCAATTTCATGGTTTGAATCATTATAGAAAACAATTTATAGTGAAAATGGTGAGATGACCTGTAAATAACATACCTTAGAAAGCACCATCAAAAGAATTTATCCTTCCTTGCATTTCGGCCTTCTTTTCTTCACCTTCCCTCGGCATTTTAGATTAGATATCCTTGGTTACCTCAGACACCTATAGATATTCACTATTCTCAAGTTTGATTAAAATGAGAGAGCCTTGCCTCTTATTTATACTCTCCAAGTAGCTTCCTTAAAAGCATCTTCTAGGTCACTTGACCCCACTTTCATTATTTTAGGGTTAACCCACTTCTAATTTCTCCATTAAATTGATTATTGAAATAATTTATTTTGTATTCACTTTGAATTATAATACACTCATTACTTCACTTTATTATTTACCTTTTAAAATATCTTAAACCACTTTGACTACTTTGACCTTTTGGGGCTTCTAGATG
>JASDQU011178854.1:0-11748 GCA_032191745.1 Picea mariana
TGTAAATACTTCATGGGGTATAAACACGGCTGAAAGCAAAGACCTCTGAATCAGGAAGATAATCAGGCTCCACAACCAACATAAAATGAAAACATTAAAACTTTCCTTATTTCTTGATGCTTGACATTATGCTTTGAGCCTTAAGTATAAACTCAGGAACAACATATTTTTGGCGTCGTTGCCGGGGATGGAGAATCAAATTTATTTTTCCTTGGGATAATGGCATTAGTAAGTTTCTCTCTTTGACAGTGAACAAAGATGAATACATTATAAGGCTAATTTTTATCCTTCACTTGGTGACTCCACAGCTAATAAACTGGCATTTAGTCGAAAAAATACTAGAAAGAATCTAGACGATAAGTAGACTTCACCTGTATATGACCCTGAAAAACTTTTGAAACCAAGGGGATACATTAAACATACTACTGCATCAACAAGTAAGGTTTATCAACCCAAATCTAATACTAAGGTTTTACTTGAGCAGTTAACTTTGCAAGAAGGTCCCACCCAAATCCATTTCATAGAAAAATCTACTGATTGAATCGAAGTCAAAACCCTAAAATCCGAGTTGGTTTCACCCGAGATTAAAGATGAGACTGTTCCAACTGTCTCCTTTACCAATAAAGGTAAAAAATCCATCTTAGTACCCGCTTCAATTGACATTTCATCAGTTCTCGAAGTCAAGCTTCCAACCTCTTGAAGCTTTGAAATATATCTTATACCATGACTCGAATCTTGTTGGTTCTTCCGTGTATATATCTTGTAAGTACGAAGAACCCAGTCCTCATTTCCTCATTCCCTCTTTTTTAGATTTCCTGTCTCCTAACGTTCACTTTCCTAAAAAAATTTCTCTTCATCTAGACGCGGCCAAAAGGTCACTACACATCTTTGAAAACCTTCTCTGTAATCTCCAAGTTTCATCCCCTATATTATCAATGGCTGCGGCTGGAGGAGGTGGTGACGGAGTTGGTGGCAGAGGTGGAGGAGGAGGTGGTCAAGGACAACCCCCACCTCCTAGAATTTTTGCTAAAGTAGCTGCTAGGTATGCTCCTTTGGTCCTCCCAGTTCCCCTCCATGATTTACCCGAAAACTATATGAAAATCTTTCCAAAGTTCACCAGGGAGGGTGACTTAATCGCAACTGAGCACATAAATTTCTTCGATCAATTCATTGATATCCTTGTCCTTGAGCACGCGGATGTTTACTCAAGACTCTTAGTTCAAAATTTCGAAGGACAGGTGAGAACCTGGTTCTGAGGACTGTTGGCAGATTCCATAGGATCATATGACGAGTTAGAAAGTTCCTTTCTCAGACAATGGGGAGAGAGAAAACATCACCTTTATTATCTAACCGAGTTTGGAGCTTTAAGAAAGAAAAATTCAGAAACAATTCTCGAATTCACTCAAAGATTTAATAAATTATATAACAAGATTTTAGTTGAGGTTAAACCTTCCCAACCTGCAACAAAGGTAACTTTTTTTGGGGCTTTCGAGCCTGATTTTGCTCTATTGTTGAGGGAAAGGAGAGCTGACAACCTCACTAAAATGCAGGACAATGTTGTATAAATTGAATCAAATATGATGGCATCAGGGAAGTTAAAGGTTAAATTCGAAATGGGAAATAAAGAAATCAGATGATACAGAGAACAAGCAAGATCCTTTGGATCTGGGAGGTCCTTGAAAGATAAGATGGTTGACATGGAAAAAATAATCAAAGAATTGACAAATAAAATCTCGAAAATGGAATTGGACCAATCTAAGATTGATGAGTTCCCTAGAAAATATTTCAGAAGGAATCCTAACCCTCAAATGAAACAAAGACAAATCAAGAAAGAAGATCAAAAGATTCATACCCCCTTTAAGAATGAAAATTTTATAGGAGGAGAAGACATGCAAAACTTTGAGGAGTTAGAGGAAGATATGAATAATCTTGGCGATGGTTGTCAAGAAATTTATTTGACAAGACAAGATTATGAAAAGTCTCTAAGCGTAGAATATTGGTCTAATAACGATGAGAGCATAAATATTACATAAGATTTTGCTTATCAAGGAATCATCGATAATATAATGGTTGAGGTCCAACATAAGTATAATCTAAGGACTAGAGATAGAAATATCACAACTGCCCAACCGAAGAAAATCTCGTTGAGAAGTAAAGCGAATGAGGTAGCTCAACTAGCAGATGAAACAAAAACTACCAAAACAAAAGCAGTTGAAACACAGACTGTCGAAACAAAAACAGCTGAAACAAAAGCAACACAAACTAATGAATCAGGAAAAAAGGGAGAAAGAAATCCAAACCAGAGAAGTCTATAAAACAACGAGAAATTTCAATCTAGAGAATGAGATTAATAATATCAAGATCTCTGTACCTCTGGTTGAATTGGCCAAAAACCCTACATACAAAAAGAAAATTGCCAAAATGATAAATTTTTCAGATATTGAAAGTAAGGCTGACGTTATAAATTTAGAAGATGATAAACCAAATATAATTTTTGGTCCACATTTTGAAGGTGCCAGAGATACTGTCGCTCCTTTCTACATTACGCTAACTGTGCATGATCATCTTATCCATAATTGCATGTTGGATTCTGGAGCTTCCCACAATGTGATGCCCAAAGGTATTATGGATAGACTTGGTCTCGAAATTACTCGACCATACAAAGATATGTATTCTTTTGATTCAAAAAAAGTTAAATGTATGGGTATGATTAAAGATTTAGTAGTTAATCTTGCACAGATTCCTGTAATAAGTGTTCTGATGGATGTGGTTTTTACTGATATACCTCCAAAGTATGGTATGTTGTTATCCAGGTCTTGGGGTGCAAAACTTGGAGGATCCCTTCAACTCGACATGACATACGCTACAATCCCAATCTTTGGTGGACAGTTCACCCGCTTATACATAGAAACAGGTTGGCATATACAGTAAGTGATCCGCTAAATCTGAATAATTACCCCGTTTATGTCGCAGATCAGGATTTAGGAAACTGTATTTTATCGATTGATGATGATTTAGATGAATGTTTAGAAAAAAATTGTATAGAAAAAGAAAAAATAGAAAAAATAAATAAAGATGTATAGAGTATTGGAGTTTGGAAAATGTATTTCGATGGTGCTTCATCTTGTAAAGGAGCAGGAGTTGGAGTGTTGTTTCTGGCACCTGGAGATGATTTTACTATCCCTTTCTCTTATAGGTTATAGTGGGACATCGATTACACCAAAAATATATGCGAATATGAAGCCCTGGTCTTAGGATTAGAGGCTGCCAGGAAGTTGAAAATTAAAAACTTGGAAGTCTATGGTGATGCGGAATTAATTATAAAACAGATAAATCGCTAGTACCAAGATAAACACCCAAGGTTGAGGTCTTACAGAAATTGTGCCTGGGATCTGATTGAATTTTTTTTCTCATCGGTTAGTGTTCACTACATCCCCAGAACAAAAAATCAACAGGCAAATTCATTGGCCAAAGCAGCCTCAACGTTTGTACCTCCTACTGTTTTCAAACTGAAGTATCATATAGAAATGAGGCACAGTCCCTCAATAACAAACAATATACAACACTGGCAGGTCTTCGAAGATGATGAGAAAATAATAAAGCTCCTAGAAATGGTGGACGAAATCGCTGAAACAAATATTGATCAGGAAAATCAGAATGACCCTGCTTGGATGATGCAGGAAGGAGAAGATCCTCAGGAGTTTCAAGATAAGATCACTAATCACCGCATTTTGATACTAAAAATTAATCAAATCCCTAAAGGTCTGATTCCCTTGGAGACATTATTTGATCATGACGACATTCCCTTGAAGTCTACTTTGCAGCCTCGACCTGAGGAAGTTGAAGACTATGATATAGGCACCAAAGAAACTCTGAGGCTAGTGAAAATATCTAAATACCTTCCTCCTGAAATAAAAAGAAACTATGTTGAGTTGCTCAAGCAGTATAAGAACGCTTTTTCTTGGTCCTGTGATGAATTAAGAACTTATGATACCAGTGTAATCGAACACAAAATTCCTCTGAAGCAGGGTGTTAAACCATTCAGGCAGAAGCTCATACAAATAAATCCTGTACTACTGTCTGTGATAGAGAAAGAGGTAAAGAAGCTCCTGGATGCCAAGATCATTGTCCCACTCAGATACTCCAAATGGGTATCCAATTTAGTTCTGGTCAAGAATAAAAATGGTGAAATTAGACTATGCGTTGATTTCAGAAATTTAAACAGATCATCACTCAAAGATAATTATCCATTGCCTAAAATGGACCATGTATTGGAAAAGGTGGTAGGATAAAATATAATGTCTATGATTGATGTATTTTTAGGCTATAATCAAATTGATGTCCATTTGGATGATAAAGAGAAAACCAAGTTCACTACCCCATGGGGTACCTTTATGTATGATAAAATGCCATTCATTTTAATGAATGCAGTAGCCACTTTCCAACAAGCTATGGGCATTGCCTTTGTCAGGGAAATAGATAAGTTCGTTGTCATTTACCTTGATGATCTAACTTTGTTTTCTAAGTTTGATGTAGAGCACCTGTTCCACCTCAAACAAACGTTTGAGAAATGTCGAAAATTTGGTTTGTCTTTGAATCCCAAGAAATCTCATTTTGCAATGCAGGAAGGTAAACTCTTGGGACATATAGTGTCTAGACATGGAAATTAAAATTTATCCAAAGAGGGTCAAAGCTATAGATATTATAAATATTCCTAGGAATAGAAAGGAGATCTATTCATTTTTAGGAAAAAATAATTTTTTAAGAAGATTCATCCCAAACTTCGTTGAAATTGTAAATTGATTACATATATTCTCAAGAAAGACAACAAGGTCAAGTGGACAACTGAAGCCAAAGTGTCATTCGAACGTATTAAGAAAGTTATAGGTGAAGCACTGGTACTAGAAAGCCCATACTATATGAAAGAATTCTTGATTTTTTCATTCGCCTCCGAACACACTATCGTGTCTGTACTGTTACAAAAGAATGATGAGGGTTTCGAGCAGCCAATCACATTTTTTAGTAAAAGTCTCAGAGATAATGAACTAAAATATGATATATTGGAAAATAAAGACTACACAATGGTGAAAGCCCTCAAAGCTTTCAGAGCTTATGCACTCCATTCTAAGATCATAGCTTATGTACCAACCAACGTTGTCAAAGATATATTAGTTCAACCAGATAGTGATGGTAAAAGAGGCAGATGGTTAGCCAAAATTCAGGAGTTTGACTTGGAGGTAAAGTCGTCCAAACTTGTCAAAGGTTAGGGCTTGGATAAACTATTAGCTGAATCAAATTTAAGAGCACTTGGAATAAATCACTTGCGAGAGTATGAAGGATTTTTAGATACAGATGAATTTGATGTTACTGTACCCACAACTGAAATCTACAAAAATTCTCGTCTTCAGCTTGGTATAGCGACATTATTTCGTATCTATTGACTCTTCAATGCCCGAGCAACCTAAATCCTTTTAATGATAGAACATTGAAATTACACGCAGTGAAATATTGTATCGTAGATGGTCAAATATATTGGAAGGATCCACTGGGTTTCTTACTGAGTTGTTTGGTAGAATCTGAAACAGAGAAAGTTATAAATGAGTTTCACGAAGGAGTGTGTGGAGGAAATCACGCATGGAGAGAAATGACCTACAAAATCTTAAGAGTGGTATATTATTGGCCGAAATTATTCACTGATGTGAATTCTAAAGTTAGAACGTGTAACCCCTATCAATTATTCATAGGCAAGCAAAAGATTCTTGCACTACCTTTGGTTCCAGTTAAAATGAAATCTTTGTTTCAACAATGGTGTTTGGATTTCATTGGAGAAATACATCTACATTCAAGTGCAAAACATAAGTGGATTATGACTGCTACCGACTATATTACTAAATGGGTAGAATCCATTCCTACATGAAACACAATAGATGTTGTGGTAACTAGTTTCTTGGAAGAAAACATTTTATCAAGATTTGGCTGTCCCCAGAAGATAGTTACCGATAATGCTCAAGATTTCAAATCCATGGCCATGATAAGTTTTTGTCAAAAGTAAAACATTGTACTAGGACATTCTATGACCTACTATCTGTAGGGCAATGGATTATCCGAGTCCTCGAACAAAATCTTGATAACCATAATTAAAAAAGTGCTGACCGAAAATAAGAAAGCCTGGCATGTACATTTGAAATATTCTTTATGGGATAAAAAAATAGGAACTAAAATATCAGTGGTAGTACCAGATGGAGCTGCTTAATTAATATTCAAAGTAATTAGGAGCATAAATAATCAACCATTTAATCCAATTTAATCAAGAAAATCAAACAAATCATGTTTTAACATAGTTTACCTCTCTATGCGCATGGACAAGGTCACAAAGTAGGTTTGTGGAAGAAATGGTCAATCATATACACATATCATAGGTTAAATAGACTCAGATAGAGGATAATATAGGATAATAAAAGTGTCAAAATGGAGACTCAACATTTCCCCCATGCTAAAGTCATTGCATGTCCTCATGCAACAATGTCAAAACTGATACTCAAAAATTTGCAAAACTGAACCATCTCCCTTCCTATCTGAACACCATTTATCTGGATGTAGAATGTTGAGACTAGAAGCTTCAATCCTCAGTTCCTTTTTAATCACCCTGGTGTATTGGATAAAACATAAAACTTTGTTGAGTTTAGCAGAGACATCTTCTTGTGCATCTTGTAACCTTAGGTTATATTCTTTCAATTGTGCATTCTCTGCCTTAATATGCCTATCCAACACTTGGTACTCTGTAACCTCTTGTTTCAACTTCTCATTCTATTTTTTTAGTTTCCCAATCTTCACTATCAATTGTTGTTTGCTCAAAGAATTGTCATGATCAGATGTGATTGTTTGTTCAATCACCTCCTCTCGAGCTTCCTTCTCCTTTCCTATACCTCTCAAGGTTTCTGTCACTAACTCCTCTGTCTCACTAATCCTAGATCCATAACCTCTTTCTTTATCTAGAGAAGTCAAAATATCAATAGGCTCTTCTGGAAGAGAAGGCACATGTGGAACTGTTATCTGTTTGGCCATGCTCCTGGTGGTTCTTCATACAGGAAGGGAGGCTTCATTAGATTTTCTAACAAGGGTGGAATTCTCTTCAAAGAACTTCCTCTTCTTTATTTTAATAGCAGTTATAGGCCTAGGGACTTGTTTCTCTTGTACATATTTTATTTTTTCCTTGGAGGACTGAAGTGTGGGTTCTGGAGTTTGTCCTTGCTGAACATTCCTTGTTTCCACTATGAAGGACTAAGGTGTAGGCTCTGAGATTTGTTTCTTTTGAACCTTACTTGTTTTAAGATTCCCCTTACTTCCACTAGTCATATTAGGAGTTTTCTCCAACTCACTAATTGACTCTTGAGGAAACATAATAGCCGCTTCAGGGGTCTTCCCCAACTCATTGACCGATTCCTAAGGGAACTCAATAGTTGCTTCGGGGACATCATGTGAAAACTCCTTTTGACTTGTTTTATTCCTTTTTTTCTTCTCACTTCATGGAATTTGATTGGTAGACGTCGAGGTTGGACTTGGTCCTTTAGATTGGGTAGGCCTCTCCTTCTTAGATGTAGCGGGCTCCTCTAGGATTTGTTCTGCTGGCACACCCTTCTTTTGACACTTTTTATTACTTTGTATGTTTTGTTGATGGACCTTTTCCAACTTGCTAATTGGCTCTGGTGAAAATTCAATGGTTTCCTCAGGGGAACTATCCGATCGTTCACCTTGCCCAGAGTTTTTTCTTTTATTCCTTTTAGTTTTTGGAATCAGGGTTGGACTTATTTTCTGATATTGGGAGTTTTTCTTCTTTTTGGATGCAGTAGGATTCTCCACAACAGACTTATATTTATCCAATTCATCAATAGGCTCGGATGAGCTAGGTGTAATGGTGGCTTATTCACCCCCTAATCTCTTCCCTTTGATTTTCTGTGTCTTTCTACTGGACCCCTCATTGTATACCTATGTTTCTTGTTCTTCTATAGACTTAGACACTCCTTCCTGAGCAAACTTTTGTTGAAGTAGTTGTTTCCAACTACTAACTTTTTTTCTCAAGGAATGGACAACCAATAGCTTCATTAGGCCATGTTGATGGAGGTTGGTTTCAGGTTTCTTGGAAGCTGATTTAACTCCTCTCACCATTTTATTTAAAATCATCCAGAGGAAGTGGGGAAAATCAATTTGTGGCCCTCCTTCAAAATGTGACAAAATTTTCAAATGGTATAGGAAATTCATGAAATACCTCCCTTCACAAGTGATAAATATCTGCAAACTAATGATCATCATCCAATATTCTTCCTTGATGCAACTTCGAGGAATTCCCTTAGTCCAATCAGGGTCTTGATTCTTCAGCCTTAGAATTTTTTTACAAAGATTCCTGTCAATGATCACCCCCTTAAAGTATTTTTCTCCAACTAAAGGTAAGCCTGTAGCTTCTACTATGGTGGCCTTTGAAATATTTAATTTCATATCTCCAAACTGCACACTTTCTCCATCATAGGTTTGTGCAAAATCAAGAAAGACTCCCTCGTGATAGCCCTTAAATTTTTCCATAAATGGAATCCAAATCTGAAATCTGTTAAAGTCAGGAACATGGTATACAAAGATAAATCCTGTAACATTCATTACTTTCAAAGATTAGATTTAGCAAATAGTGTGATAACTAAGCGAGAATAAAATTTAACTTAGAAAAAAAAACGTGACCAGTGAATACACGCAAGAATCCTGTAAAAATGCCTCTTTGTATTAATGGAAGATCTCTTGAAAAATATTACAGTCTAATAGCTCGTAGGGCATAAAGATCAACCTTCAATACCTTGAAAAGTAAAGTATTTATAACTCAAAATTACAAACGATCCTATCATTAAAGATCAGGACGTGGTGAATCTATTTTTAGCCTAACTAACTTAACAAATTACAAAAATCTAGGAAATTGTTCGATGATGTGTCGCAACTGCATGCTATTTTCTGGGTGAACCGTTGGTGAGGCCTCTGCACGACCTCATCTGACTCGATAGCTGACTGGGCTGGGACAGCTCATCTGCTACTCGATCAGGTCACAAATCTCTTCCCATCAAAGATGACTGGGAACGCTGACTTTGAGTAACTTTTGGTAGACTTCATCCATCTCTGTGTACTTGGAAAAATTAGGCTTGGTGATGAAGATGTACCGGATCTCATGCTGCATGCTGATTTCCAACTAAAGTGCATCTAGGAATGCCTTACCAGTGATGCTTCTTTGAATCCCTGAAAATTTCGAACTATCCTTAGCCACATCGGCTAATCTCTTTTTGTAATCTGGGAGTGTCATCAATTTGTCATTTATCACCTTCAGACCAGGAAGACCTTTCTTATGTAGAGCCTCAATCTTGTTGAAAAACCTTTGTACCCCTAGGTCCATAGCCTGAACCTTTTCTTCCAGCTGAAGCATCAGTCCTCTCTTGGTCAAGACTCTCTTGACCTCAAGGATGGTCTCTGTTCTATCCTCAATTCTCAGCTCTTCCAACTCCTCTCTAGTTTTAGAATTCAGAAATTTGATGATTTCATTAGCCTGTGTGGGCATCTCTCCCAATTCTAATCTGATCTTCTCGATGGCTTGTTTACTTCTCTACACCAATTCATTCTACTCAAACATAATCTGTATCATTGGCCATATTTCATTCATAGACTTGGTGATGTATGATCCGAGAGATGTAGGATCCTCTGAACTTCATCATTAATCCTGGGTTCGGGTCTGTCACTGAGCATACTCACCATTGGGTGGTAGAATTGATCGATGAACTGCTTGAAACTGAATTCCGTGGAGTTATGTCTGAGTAGGGAAGTCCATGCGGTTACTGCCTGGGGTTTGCCATCTCCGTCCATATTCTACATAGAAAAAGAAAATTTGTCCACTTGGAAGAAAATGAACAGGTATGCCAGTATTGAAGAATACCGGAACATGCCTTCTGTGGAGAAATTGACAAATTGCTCGTGAATATTGTTCACTAGGAATGTGCTGAAATCAAACTGTGTAGTGGGCATCTCATCGGTGGAGAAAATCGACAAAAATCCCAGAATGGGTTGATCTACCCACTGATCTGAATAATAACCTAACAAGGCACATAGCGACGTGATAACCTGGTTTCCTTTTGTTGAGAACATGGAGGAAGGATAAGGGGGATTTGTAGCGGGGAGCTGAGTGGACTGTGGAAGAAAGAGCTCAAATATTTGAGCTCTTTGAGGAAAAGTCATCTTCTGGTACAACTCTGTAAGGATTTCAAGGTTAAAAGGTGATACGGATTTGGCTCGGGATATTTGCATCATTTGGTCGATGATTTCTAGCGTGATGAGGAAAAGAATTTCCTCAGACAAGGATATGATGGCTCTTTTCTCGGGGATATAGTGGGCTTAGCACTTGAGGGTGAACTCTAGGAAATGGTGAATCAGGGGGAAGAGATACAGGGGTAGGTTGGACTCCTAGAGTCCAATTTCATCACTCTGGTCCAGGAAAACTTCTTTAAGCCATGATTGAAGGTCTGCAATGTCGAAATCGCACTTAGTGTCTACGATTAATTAATCTTTGTTGGTCAGTGGAATCGAGGTCGACAGGAGGCGGGAGAAACGAATTCTCCTCTCCTGCTATTCATTTTGACTTTGGCTCCATTACTGTAACAATACCTGCAAATAAAACAACGTTAGTGGGGATGACTGCAGATGGGGGTGACTGACTGTAACGGAGAGGAAAATGAGGTAAATTCTCTGGTATGATGAGTGGGAAGATGTTGAAAGAATGAAGTGGTGAGGGTAGTTTTGAGTAAACGAGTATCCATTGGGCGCGGAGGATAGGTCAGCTGGTTAATGGATAAGTTATCCAATAATAAATGGCCAACAGGTCATTTAGAAAGTGAGATGGCAGGTGACAACGACTGAGGGAAAGCAGTTTTGTCTTGGTCATTTGGGTGAACGAGGACCTGATTATAACCCGAGAACCCATCTAGTAAAGAGATTCGACTTGATCCAACTACCCTTTGTAATATGTGGTCCATTTTTGGCAATGGGTAATTGTCCTTCAGAGAGACCTTATTTAGATTTCGAAAATCGATGCAAAGCCTGATTTCTCCAGATTTCTTTCGTGTTGGGACCAAATTTGAAACCCATTTGGAAAACCGTAACGGGACTATGATTTTAGCATCGTACATTTTTTTGATTTCTTTTTCTATCAAGGGAAGTAGCTTGGGATTGATTCTCCTAAGTTTCTTTCTGAAAGGTTTTTGATCTTTTATTGGAATCCTATGTTGTATGATGTTGGTGTCATAAGCTTTCAAGTCCTCGTAACCCCAGGCAAATACGTCTGAATATTCTTTGAAAAGATCAATGTATTTAAGTTTCTGCTCAGGGGATAATGATTTGGAAAGTTTCACCATCTTGGGTTTCTCTTCTGTCCCTATATTACAATCTTCTACTTCTTGACCACTGGCTTCAATTTTCAGTTTTTTAGCTACATCATTAAAATCAAATAAGTCCTCTAAAGAAACTAAACCCCTAGGTAAAACATTACTTTTCAAATGCAAAACATTAGCTTCTATCTCATCATCACCTAACTCTCTTGAATCTATCTTATTTACACTATCATTTCCAAAATCATGTATTTTTACATTTTCATCTTCATTTTCTAAGTCTATGTTTGTACACTCGAAATCATTTTTACATTGCAGAAAATCTTCAATTTGATCATCATTACCA
>JASDQU011178854.1:33381-43689 GCA_032191745.1 Picea mariana
GTGACCGCAAGGGGTAGTGCAACATCTATGGGACCCAATGGTTGGAATCCCAACCCCACCTGAAAGGGGTTATGGTTGTTTGAGTTATGCAGGGCTCAGTTGTAGCTATGATGAACATAGGGGAGACTCTTATCCCATGTGCGAGGGTTATTGGAACTATACATGCGCAGTATATTCATGATCATTTGATTTACGACCTTGGTTTTCCCATCTGTCTGGGAGTGGAAGGTCGTAGATTTGGTGATCTTAGTGTCCAGTAGTGACTAGAGGCTTGACCATAATGTGATGAGAAATCAGCTGTCCTGATCTGAGACAATGGTTTTTGGGATTCCAAAATGTACACAGACTCGTTCAAAGAAGATCTTGACAGTGGCCTTTGTTGTTATGCTCTTCTTGCAAGCAGCCAAAATCACCATCTTAGAAAAGCCATCCTCAACCACAAAAACACAGTCATTTCCCCGCTTGGTGGACATGAGGCCCTTCACGTAGTCCATTGAGATGGATTCCCATGGCCTGTCAGGAGTAGGAAGAGAGGTGTACGGGCCCTATTTATTAATGGTCAGTTTTTCAATTGTGCATACAATGTAGGATCTGATATACTTGTTGACCTCCTATCGAAGTTTCGGTCAGTAGAAATGTTTCTGCAGCATTGCCACTGTTGTTTTGATGTCGAAGTGTCCTGCCACCAGACTATAGTGGGATTCCTAGATCAGCTTCTCTTGCTTGCTTGATGGAACGTAGATATGGCCCAAACGACACAACAACCCATCCTGAAGATGGAAATTAGTGACAACTGTGTTTGTGCCCAACATTTGGTAGGTGGTGGCGAAGTCTGTATCTCTCTCATAGAGTTGGGGCCATCCAAAGGTCTCATGGTCACAAGAGTCTATCACCGTGGTGAGTGTCATGACTGGCGGTCTGTTGAGGCAATCAATGACGTGGTTGGTGCTTCCCATTTTATACTTGATGTTGAGGTGGAATTGTTGCAAGTACATGGACCACTTATGATGGCGGTCATTCTACAATTTTTCTTGTGTCTGCATGAACTACAATGGCTTATGATGAGTGTGGATGATTGTCTCCTTCCCAACAATACAATGACTCCACTAGTGGCAGGCTCACACAATGGAGTACATTTCTTTTTCATAAGTAGGGTACTTACAGACATCATCTGATAGTATCTCACTATGATAGGCCATGGGGTGTCTGTGTTGAGTGAGAACGACACCCAGAACATAGTCTGAAGCATTTATCTCGATCTCAAAGGGTTGTTGCAGGTCTGGTAGTGAAAGTACTAGGGATGAGCACAAGCGTTGCTTCAAATCATCAAATGCTTGTTGTTGGGACCAGCCCCACACAAATGTTTCCTTACCACTACCCTTAGTTACTTGGCTGAGAGCCCATGTAATATGAGAGAATCCCAACACGACACTGTGGTAGAAATTGGCTAGGCCCAAGAAGCTCCAAATCTCATTGACTGTGGTTGGGGATGGCTTGGCATGAATGACTTGGATTTTGGCTAGATCCACATGTACACCATGTTGATCAATGATGTATCCCAGTTAATGAACCCTGTCCATGCCAAAGGAGCATTTTTCCAAGTTGGTGTAGAGTTGGTGTTGCCACAGGGTGTGCAGAACCTATTGAATACATTGCAAGTGTTTTGCCCAAGTCTTGATGTAAATGAGGATGTCATCCAAATACACCAGTACAAAAGTATTGGTTAATGGTCCCAAGATTTCGTCCATCATCCTCATGAAAGTGGCTAGAGAATTTGTCAAACCAATGGGCATGACCAACCATTCAAAAAGGCCTTCCTTTGACTTGAAGGTGGTCTTCCATACATTTTTCTATTCTATTGGGACCTGGTGGTAGCCAAAATTTAGATCAATCTTACTGAAGTATTTGTCCCCCATGAGATAATCAAGGAGGTCATCGATTCAGGGAATTAAGTACCAGTTTCTAACTTTGATTTTATCCAGGGCCCGGTAATCAATGTAGATTCGCTAGGTTCCATCTTTCTTTTGTACTAGCACGATTAGGCTCCTGGAAGGTGATGAAATGGGATGGATGTGCCTTTTGTGAAGCAATTCTTGGATTTGTCACTTGATCTCCTCATTCTCTAACAAAGAGTGGTGGTATACTAGCCCATTGGATAGCGGTGCGCTCGGGGTCAGATCGATGGGGTGCTTGAATTGATAGTGTAGAGGTACCCCGATAGGTGAGGAGAAGATATCTGATTATTCTTCCATGACCTTATCTGCTTTTGATGTGGCTGTGATATTTCTCTCATTCTGAGAGAAAATCACAAAGAAGACAAACTTCCCTGTATGAGAGATGACCCTTTTACATTGCTTGGTAGAGATCAAGGAAATAACACTGGGTGGGACTGCCTCGGGTATCCTRTACAATTTCTTGTTCAAAGTAATAATAACACTATGAGGCCTAGAATCATATACAACATTACATTTCTATAAATATGGTTGTCCCAAAAKAACAATACAAACTTYGAGAGGGRAAACATCACACAATACCTCTTCTTTGAAGGATTGAAGTCGTATGACAGGTGACATTGTTGGTTGACGCAGATGTCACTTCCTTGGCGTAGCATCCGATGGTGTAAGGCTATGGGTGCAGCTTTGTCAGCAAGGCGAGTCACTTGAAAACCTCTGATGAGATGAGGTTTTTTTGGCTACCKCTATCAACGATGAAGTGCAGTGGGGTACCCTTCACCCACATATGTGAATGAAAAAGGTGCTCACGTTCCTCTGGCTTGTCTAGTTCACYAGGATGGAGCTTGGTGGTAGCAATGGTAGCATTGGGTTCTACATCTATGATATGTCTCCCCCTTTCTGGTTCTGAATCAGAGACAGAACCCACATCTGATTCAGAGGCTTCAACCTCATCCACTAGCGACTACTTCGAGCGATAATCAACAGTGTTATGCTAGGGGATCTTATGGAAGTCGCACCACTTCCCAATAAATTTCTTTGTCCTTCCAGTGTCCTTCTTTGTTTGCGGCCTGGACTGATTGTCTTGAGGCTGCCCATCTTTTCTCTGTCCTTTGTTCTGTGGGTTGGGATCATCCTTTCCTGGATTTTGATGTGAGGGGTTCCCAAGCCCAAATTTCTGTGTCTTTTTTTTGAGCTTCTACTCGATTTTGACGACATATCGGTAGGCCGAGCCCAAGGATGATATGTCCATAAACTCCATTTTTTCCTAGATGTATCTATGTAGACTGTCATGATACTTAAGCACTAGATGTTGCTCAGAATATTTGATACCCAACTTGGTGCGCAAGGTATGGAAGATATTTGTGAACTCGGGAACCGCTTGGTCTCTTTCCCATCGCAACATGGTCTGTTTTGTGTACAAGTCATCATAACTTCCAAAAGAGTAGTATTGTTCCTTAATAGAATCCCTGAAGAACTCCCACGGGAATGCGCCTGTAAATAATGAGGGTTAGTTTGTTTCCTTTTTCTCACAGAAAGTTTCCCACCAATCTTTGACATGGGGATGGCTTTGAGGAGTGAAAAAAGTAATCTTTTCTCTATTTGAGAAGTTATGGATAGAGAAATACCCTTCTAGAAGATTCAACCATTTGTCTACTGCATCTCTGTCTATCTGACCTTCAAATATAGGAATATCAAATTTGATTTGTACCTTGAAGGGCACGGCACCTCCATTTGAGGAAGATGTGTCGCCTGTTGGTATTCGTTGAAGGATTTGCGCAAAACTATCCATCATCTTGTTCCTTTGTTGTGTGAGGGCTTCCTCGAGCAAAATTTTGAAGGAATCTCCTATCCCCTCGTCTTTCTTTTCTTCTTCCATGAGAGGTCGTTTGGGCATGAGAGATCTTTTTTCCTCAAGAGTAACAAGCTCGAGACCCAATTCTTTGTACCCTGACCTCATTGGGGACATGCATTAAGAACGACGAGGAGCAGACCGCTCTGATACCACTGATCCAGGATATATTTGCATAACTAAATGAATACATATTATTATCAAAAAATTCTTAACACAGAATAACAGATATATAGTAAAAATGGTTTCTATTCAATAAGGAAATAAGTTGAAACTGTAAAATGCAGTGGAAACAAGCTTGCTAGAATGGTGGTGGCTTATCTCTGAGAAGAGATGTGACGACTTCCCTCATTCACAAGAAGATAATTATAATGAGGTTCTGAAGGAATTTTTACAATAAACAAGAATGTCAAAAACCCTAGACATCCAAAAAACCTAACACTAGGAGATGAAGCGCCAAAAGTCATGTGGGCCCTATTTGGGTAAGTTAGTACATCAACTTCCCGGGGTCATAACTTTTGCATACAATCTTCGTTTTAGGTGCACAATAGCCCATTGGAAAGGTCTATTCAAGGACTACACATTTTTCTTCTATCTATCAAAGGTTATTCTAACTGTGGTGAGCCCAAAATAACATTTTTTAGGGCCTCTAAATGGCCCTGCAAGTCACGGACCCGAAAACTAGGGAAAAAATTGCCAAACTGAAAAACTGCCAAAATGAGCTAGTTGGAATAGGTGGAAGGCCACCGACATCCATTTGGATCAGCACATGTGAAAGAGAGATGCACATGTAGAAGAGGAAAGAATGTGAGGCACACATGGAAGAATACCTAGCCATGATAGGGTTAAGGTTCTAGTAAGAATATGTAAAGGCTAGTAAGCCAAAAACATGTATAAGTAGGTACCTCGAAGGTCTAGGTCAGGGCTTCCCTTTTTGGTTGGTCATTTTTACTATGTTGTAAGAAGAGAGAATGAATATAAGTCTGATATGTTTTGTAATTTGTTGATCTGAGGAGAGGAAATAAGCTAGATCTTTAGGGTTAGATCACATGCTGAGGAGCTTGGTGTGATCTAGTCCGCCTCATTATAGATCTCGACCCACTGATGGAGAGTTGTAATGCACGCAGTGCTGTAGTTTTGGAAACACCATAATAAAATAACAGAGCAGACAAATCTTTGTGGATGTATCCCAGGAGGGGTGAACCATGGTAGATCATGTGTTATGTGATTGAATATTGCGTATTTCCTTTACTGTCAATGATTATATGTTAGACAAATGTGTGAATGACTAGATAGATCTTTTATTTTACATGCATGAATAAGAATGACAGGGTATTCAATATAAGYTTAATGTTAAAGTAACAAATGAATATCACTGATTTTAATCCCATATCCCCACGCATTCCCAGGTTGTAAGCACCTGAGCATTGCAACCACCAATAGAACTATCTCGGGTGAGACTGAACAGTGCACCATGTGTATTGTGCTTCCTTCTGGTTTACCARAGGGGCCGATAGTTTTAAAGGGGTTTTGTAGGAATYCAAGTAGACCTAAACCTGGGTCATCCCAAGAAAGGTAGCAAGAGAGAGACAACCAACAACTGACTTCTTCTAGAAGTGCTTAAAACCACTTTACAAACACTAGGGGATGAATTTACAAATACCACCATATAAATATGGTTTGACCAATCCAAAAAAGGGGATTTGATCTTTTATAAGACTCGACATGATCAATCCACAAAAGGGGATTTAATTTATAAGATAATAACTCAAATATAATTAGAATATTCTTCGAAGTTACAATATTTCAACACTTCTTCCATTGGAAAATTTTGTTTACTGTTGAGTCTCCATTTTGACACTTCTAATGCCTTATATTACCCTCTATTTGTGCCTATTCTACCTATGCTATGAGTGTATACTTGATTGTTTCCTCCATAAATCCATTTAGTGACTTTGTTCATGTGCATAAGGGGTAAATTATGATTAAGGCATGATTTGTTTAGTTTTAATGAGTTAATTTGATTTAATGTTTGATTTTCTATGATCCTAATCATTTGAATCTTAAGCAGCATTGATCTGGTACTACCTGGGTGACTAATCCAGTTCCAACATTTGTTCTGTGCTAATCCAGTACTCATGGTGTGACTGTGTGTATTCCAGTACTAAACACCTACCTACAGGATTCCGGTACCAACATTCTGGTACTAGATTTTCACCTCGATTTCTGGGCCGATGACGATGGATCTCAAAATTTGGGGACATGATTTTTATCCATAACGATGTTCTCATGAAGACATGTGAGTCAGAATTCACCCAGCTTGCATGTGTGGACCTCCAGCTCAGGGGGAACGATTCAGCCTAAAATCATCAAATATTTCTAAACTGTCATATTGCGCCTTGCTTTGCGTGCAGATGGAGAAATATATTACAAAACCATCCAATGGGTTTTTATAAAATGTATCCATCTAAAAAACCCATAAATTATTTCTACAAATTCACAAGGGACAGAGAGCTATCAAAGGCTCCTTAACCTGAATTTGTGATATTTGGTGAAAAACCTTGATTTTGTGCATAAACAGTTTGAACGAATTCTAAGTTGGGGGATTTGTTCTGATCCATCTCCATTGAATTTCCTTGTATAAATATGAAGGAAGGAGTACTGAGAGGAGAGGAATTAGTATGTTATAATATTGGTTCTTGGAGAAGGATGTATGTTGGGAAATGAAATKTTGAATTTCTGATCCATTTAATCAWTTGAAGGAATGTAGATGTTGTTTATGCAATTCATGGGAATAAGTAAAGTGTTTTAGTCTGAAATCTCTTTAGGGGTACCTTGTTGGTTCAGCAAGGGCCCACTGTCCCAACCAAGGTAAACCTCCCTGTATATTCTTTGTGTGATTATGTGAATATTTAACAGTTCTATTTTGTTAATAATTTTAAATGCATTTTAAACATTAAACACAGAATTGCTTGCTTTTGAATCAGTGTGCACAGTTAGTTTCCTTTCTATCTCTGTAGGGTAAAATTTAATTGTTTGATGTATGGGAATGTTAAACAAATGTTATTTTGAGTTTGTGATTGTAGTGTTCTCAGTAGGTACAGGAACCAGAAGACTTTATCCCTCATTTTCATGTTCCATAATGAAGCCTCTTAATTATAATGATTGGTCTGTGTACTAGTTATTTGAATTGCAGGAAGTTGGAATTGATTTCGATTTCAAGAGTGGATGGAGTTGATTGTTAATTATTGTTTTGATTGCTACAGGAAACAAGCTCTTAAATTCATCTCTTTAATTCATGAGTCTAGAATGAATAGACTTGTTCCTTAAGATAGAATCCTTTGATTGATTGTTTTGCTTGAGAAGTGTGAAGTTKTGTGAAGCATTTGGATATCCTAAAACAAAGTGTTAATTGTTGATTAGTTTTAGTTGCTACATGGGACAGATTCAAAGTCCATCTCTTTTATTTCATGAGCTTGTGAATGGACAGATTCATTACCTGAGCAAAAACCTTTAGATCACATGCTTGTTGGATTATGTTTATGAGTTTTGTTTTCTGATCTTTAAGTTGCATGAGGAAGATAGATTAAAAAGTTGTAAAACAGAGTATTGGTATTGATTGTTTCTTCTTTTATGCTATACTCATCAGACATAGGAACCTATCTATTATCGGCACATATTGTGCATCAAATCTATTGATTACGAATCCTGGATTGACATTTAAATGAGTGTAAGATATATATTGAACATATTTGTACACCAACATTTACCAAGGACTTATACTGATACAAAGCCCCTAACTTATCCCATAATGCCTTGGTTGTAGATTCTCTCGAGACATTCAGTAACACCGAATCTGAAAGACACAACCAAATTGTTCTCTTTGCAGGTTCATATCTAACTTCTTCCAATCTTTTGTTGACATACTCGTAGGCATAGTACGAGGATCTAGAACAACCCAATGTTCTTTGTCTACCAAAATATCCTCCATATTGAGCTTCCATAGCTGAAAATTTCTCCCATTGAATTTCACAATCTTTATTTTATAATTGATCACCATTTTCTTTCACCACAAAAATCACCACTGTAGAGATCCCATTGAAACCAAGTTTACCATCGACCCAAGATAACCAAACCCTTAGCAACAAAGGTGTCCCCCTAAATACAATAACCTATCTCTAATACCAAATGTAGGTTTCAAACCTTTATAGTATTGGTACCTTGTGGTATAAAGCATGTATTTTTCGGTATAGAATTCTTCTTTAAAACAATGGGTGTTAGAGGAGTTGCATTCATCGCCTAAATTGGGTCAGTCCATCTTTTATAAAATCTACAAATGAGCTAAGTGATCTTCCTTTGGGAAGGTGTGAAAAAAGGACATCCTTACTTTTTTTATTGAAAGTGTTAGCACTGAGAATCACGGTCATACTGCAAGAGGATAAAACCAATACCCATTGAAATGTTTGTGGAGGTAGTTTTATGAGTGGAGGTAAAATTGACAAAGATCATTACAAGAATGATTTAGCACATAAATTGGACAAGAAATGCATTGAGAAATGAGGTCCTCATTAACTTCAGTTAGTGGTTTAAATTTAAAGGTGAGCAGAAGCAAGACTTAGTAAGAAAGATGGACAATTCTGCCATGAGCATCTGGATTTCAAGCATCTTGGTGAAGAAAAACTCAGGCACGAGAGAACTCTTGAAACTCAAGTTTTAGACACTGAAATATATCACAGCAGCATAATAATCAAACCTCCATTACCATGCGACTGCAACAACTCATATGGATCTTCCATGCATGATAATTTCAACATAAGAGGAAACAAGGCAACTAAGAAAATACTGAAACAAGTCACAACAACACTATAATCAAACATACATTACAGTACAACTACAACCCTCGTCTAGATCCTCCATGCATGAGTGTTTCATCATAGATTAAACAAGATCATGAAAGAATCTGACTTCTATTAATGCGAAAGTCTCAGGTCTCATACAAAACTAGAGAATAACTCTATTATCAAAATATTACAAAATAGGGGACTCTGCTCAACCAGTTGATGACCATAACAAAATCTTGAATTGATCTATTTATACACTAATCAATACACAACTGATAGGAGTGTGATATGGCCATCCCATTCAAATATTTTCATTTGTGCATCGTTCTGTTAGACTGTGTGTGTCTCCTCCTGTTAGACACAAGCTCAGATCAGCATGGGCCTGCAGGAAAAAACTGTCCATCGTGGGTACCTTGCGCTGACAACTCTGTCTCCTCAGCCATAGCTTCCACGCCTTCCATTTATGGACTGGGCTTAGGTTTCAACTACCAGTCCCTTTCCATTGACTAAATCCTCCTCGGGATCGGAGTGTGGCTTAACACCTAGAAGGCGGCCACGTGCTGCTGTCAGATTGACATTAATGAAGTGTGGTCATCGATCTGCAATCTAGGAAATCCCTTCTTTTGATTTCACGCACCGCTCTTGAATGGACCCTTCTCCTTGTTGCAAAGATCAATGATTCAACACTACTTCGGGAGTTCGGGCTTCAAGATCTTTCTTCTGCTTGCTCGCGCAATCCTTCGAAGTGTCGAATTCTCGAATTGTGAGATATGTTAATGCATGGCCTCTTGATTTAGACGAACGAGATTCACTTCAGGAATTCAAGATTCTATCCTATTTCTTCTACTTGCCCACGTAATCCTCCGAAGTGTTGAATTCATGAAGTGAGAGATGTGGTGATGTGTATCCTCAGCCTTCAATGGCTCAGATTTACTTCGAGACTTCAGGACGTTTGGATGGAAATCTCCCAAAGCAAATTTCTCCTGGTTGACATGGCAACCTCTCATTAACTTTGGGACATTGGGCCTTAAGGTGATACTACTGCAAAGATCAACGACTCTTATTGATTTGAGATCAACGATACACAATTACTTCAGGAGTTCGGGCTTCGGGCCTTCAGGAGTCCTTTCCTCACTCAACTTCTGCTTGCTTTCTCCTAGAGTATGAGATCGCCTGACATGTGTCCCCTATTGAAACATCAATGACCACGAGAAATTGTTGGCTCACAATTAGTAGATACTTTAATTTCCTTTCCGATCCCCGTAATGTGAAGATGCTCGTTCATAGCGGGATCAATATGCATTGTTGATCTGTTGATTTAGCAAGATCAACAATCCTGAGAAATTGTGGGCTTGGAACTTGTAGAAACTTTAATTTGCATCCTGATCCCCGCAATGCCTCCCCATCGTCGATTTCTCTCCGATGAGATATGATGGTCATGACTTACTCTTGCTGATATAATAGCCAATATTTCTCTCACTCAGATCTTGCAGCTGAAAATTGAATATGTTTGCCTGCCAGTATTTCGAACCCGAAATGCACTACTTTTGAATGTTGCGCTTGGAATATTCCTATGCAGACCATAGACTTGGACGTCCTGCTACCCTTGACAACTATATGTGATAACATTGGCTCCACAGGGATGGCATGCTCCCTGTGAGCT
>JASDQU011178856.1:0-12897 GCA_032191745.1 Picea mariana
AGGTGGCACGAATCCAGAGTTTCGGGGTTTCGGCGTTTGGGGTTTTGTGATACAAGATATTTATGCCCCGGGAAGTCCCGAGTCGCGATTTCCTGAAGTCACGGGAACCGTCGATCCACGGAGGGACGCGTGGCAGCAGATCCGGGATATCGGGGTTCGGCATTTCGGGGGTTTCGACATCAAGGAAACTTGCATCACGGATTAACGTCCGCGAAATCCCGAAGAGGACGTGGCAAGGTGGGTCCCCAAGACAGAGTGGGAGACAGGCGTCACGACTTGAGGACTCACCATGGGATTCTAACAGGTGGCATCGGAGATTCGGGGTTCGGGGTTTTGTGTTGCATGCGACACATAGCAACATAATCGCCGATTTTCCGAAAAGAAATTCCCCGGGAAGAAAGGGACGTTGACCATTGACCATCAGGGTTCGGAATTTGGTTGTGTATGTGAATTGTGTTCGCATGAACCGCGAACTCCCGAGTTCCGATTTCCCGATATCCGATAGAAAGGGGAACCGCCGAAAGAGTTACGTGGGTGACTCTTAACTTCTGAGGGGAAGTTGGAAGAGCTTAGACTTTTCGGGCCCGTGACTGAAGAAGGTCCTGGTGGTAGCAGCTTGCTCGGTGAGGGGCGGGTTGCGTCAGTTGGCATGGGAGGCCAATGCAGATTGTGAAATATAGGGTCGTTTAATAACTTTGTCAAGTCTGGCAAGTGCAAAGTTTCCATAAATGGTAATTTCAGTTGTTGATTATAACTAGGGAAAAAGGAGCCTGGATTCTAGTTGGAACCAGGTTGCTAGGAAAAGTTAGGTTGTTTGCCAGGGTTCTGGTAAAAACCATGGTTGTGACCAGTGTACAGATTCTGTGCTTGTTGAGATGTCATCGTCTAACTCCCATAATAGGGCGTAAAATGTTGGGCTTGCATCGTATTCAAAGGATTTTGGGAAGGGTTGCCCCATGTCGATCTGATAGGGATAGGTCTTGAGCCTTTCCCAGGGTTCCATTGTCTATGGAAAGGGTTTCCCTTGGTCGACATCTATGATGAGGGAATTGATCCCTACCATGGATTCCAAAGTCCTTGTGAGGAAGGAATGCTTGAGTTTTCCCCCTGTGCAGGAATAGTACTCTACATAGGATTTTTTTTTCCATAACCGGGGTTGCCCCAGCCAAGACGGCAGCAGATGAGAATGCATTGTTACCAAACGTGTCAAACAAAGAGAATAGTTTCAGACCTACTGGTATGCTATAAGAAGGAATTCCTTGACTACCTTCTCCAAATGAACTATAGTTTACGTTCAACTCAGTGGAGTGCTAGTGAGCACCACCAAGAGAAGGGGATGAAGGAAAAGTGTTATTGGGAGTTGAAGTGGCCCCCATGGATCCTTAAAGAGGAGCGTTCGAGCTCCCTGCCCCTAGAGCTAAAGTTTGTAGAGTGGAGTAGGAAAGGATAGAGTTTGTATTAAAGCTAGGCATCCTATATGAGAATGGAGGGCATGTCTCACTCTTGATGAAAGGAGCAGTGATCACTACCATAGACAAAATCAGACCAATGCCTAAGGTAGAGGTTGTCGAGACCATGGAATTCTGGACCGACGACGGTTGGTTAGGAGGTGAAAATACCCCTGTAGTGACAACCATAGAGGGAATATTAGGATTCCCTAAAGAAGTAGAAACATTTGTCTCCATCGCTGCTTGTGACACTACCGAACGCTTGTAAGGTTTAACCTGTATGACAATGGGCACCAATAGATTAGTGATTGGATGGTTATATGGACCAAGGGATTCTGCTTCGAGGTTGGAAATGGTTGGTTCCACCGAAATCAAATGTTCTCCTCTTGGATATGGGTTGGGCTTAGTTTCTTGTGGCTCGGTCGCCTTAAAATACCCTTGTTGGTCTAGTCTTTGCCTTAGCAGTGGCGGGGGTGGCTCTAGATTAACCAATGGCAGGCCAAGAAGCCTTCATGACTGACGGATCTCTTGATCCTCCATGATGTGAGAAGATCAATGACACACTATGGATTTCTATTAACATTAAAGACTAGCACACACTATAAAAATCTCCTATGAGACAAGACAAGCAGATCACTCGCTAGTTGGAAGAACAGTTACACCAACCAACACTAGAGAAACTTACCGGGGCAAGTGTAACTCGAATATGGAAGCACCCTTCAGGTATACTATAAAAATCATGGCCCGATGTCTTCCCTGGGTACTGTGGTATACCCCCACAGTCACTCACGTAGGTCACTAAGATAAAGGCAACTAAGTTGCCAGCGCGTAAACAATCACCAAGCAGGTACAACCGACACTTGGGTGGAGTGCAATGAGCAGGGTATCAAGCCCAAAAACTATCAAGGGTATCGAAAGAAAGTGTTCCAGAAGACGACTGAGGACCTAGAACGGATTCGAGACCCATGAAGCTTCATGGAAAATGCGATCAACGAAATCCCAAGATAATCTCTCTATATGCATTCACCACTACGCTTGGTCTAGCTTTGGAGTGCTTATCTGCGCTACCTTTCCGCACGCAACCTCATGTTTATCAGTTGTGTTAGAGGGGGGTCCCGGATAACTTTCATGGTTACTGGACTTTCAAGCACTCCCTATCATAGAATCTTATGTTTGTTTTTGTATCCTTGAAGAGTTTCCTCTCCAATCCTAAATCAAGGTTGTATCCTAGACTAAATTGATGGACACTACAAACAAAAAGTCTAATACTTTTAATTAAGAGTTAATTTTAGTGGTTGTCTTAAGTAAAAGGGAATGAAATTGAAACTAGTGATGTTATTTAACAGACGAAAGAAAAGAGCATAAAATGAAACTGAAAACAAACTACTTCTTCTTCACAAATAAAGATTTTCCAATTTAAACTCTTTAAACAAACATTTTCATAACTACTTTTCTCAGATATCTGAAAAGACAAAACTTAAAACAAGATTTCGCTTAACTACGAGCTACTTAATGTCCTAGGAATTCAAATAAAGAACTTAAGAAAATTTTCTTTTTCCTTGGTAAATAAAGCAACTAACCTGAACTACTTTTACCAAACAAAGAAATGAATTTTTTTTTTTATTGTTTTATTCTTCAAAACAAGAAATTTGAAAATGAATTTTTTTCTCTTCTTCTAAAGAAAAAAGGGAAAAATGACGACAAGTCAATACCAAGAAATGAATTCAATCCCAATCGTAGATCGCAAGGATTCACTGACAATACCAAACAGGAAGATCAAAACAGACTCACATACTTGCCTAAAATCCCTAATAAAGAAAACACAAGAAATATTTGATAAAAATAAATCTATGTTGAGGTTAGACCTAGGCTACATACTGCTATAACAGAGACCAGGGCTATATCAAGAAAACCTTTGAGAAGTGTGACTTCTGATAGGGAAGCAAATGACAACCTCATCTTTAAAAAAAAAAATTATCAACATAGGCATGCTACTGACACTTCAGTAGCCTGCATATGTATGTGGTCTGTCCAAAGGCAGGGCACGTATGCATGCGTGCAGGCCCACTACAAGCCGCCTACACCTATGTAACTTCTCAAAAGGATGAAAACCAATAGTCAAGCAAAGGCAAGGAGTACTGGTATGGAATACCATAATCCATTAAAGACACAGAAGCTTACAAAAACTCAAAAACAGTAAATAAACTGATTCAAATCACCCAAAATAATATCCCCCAAAAAACCCTAGAGGCCTCCTGAGTATGGTCGCCAATTCTTCTATAGTGGGAAAACCCCTCTATGGACTACACAAGGGTTCTAAAGTGTAGGTAGAGCTAACCATCTAAAGTCTCCTACTTTTAACAACCATCTCGTCATTACCCCACAATCATACATAAAAGACAAAGTATAGGGATCTGGTAGGCATACCTTAAGCTTCGCATCCGATGTCGATCCCTTTGTGCTTAGTTGTTTATCGACTGGATATCTCCTCCCAAGGCTAACCTGCATTCACCAAAAGAAAAACAAGAAACTACAAGCATGCATTCTATATATGGATTAGTGGGTTAGACATCACAACAAAGAATGTAAGCAAATCATAAATATTTAAGACATCATTTGGCAGGACGGAAAAAGTATTTACTTATATTAATATCACAAAATTTGTTTACAATATGAGATGGACAACTGCTCCTCGAAATCAGTCTTGGGATCCTCTTCACCATGCACCAAATGCTTCCATGTCGTCTTCTCCTCTTCAATTCTCTCTAGGGAAATCACAATGGTTTGCAATTGAGGAAGAAGGAATTATGGCTCAAACTCACAATGTGGTTGCAAAATATTGGGGCAAAGGGGGAGTACTAAAATGGGCAGAGTTTTTATGCTCTCATGCTTCTTCTTGGAATGGGGCCCCAACAACTTCTTTTACAGGCCAAAAGAGATAGTAACGGTTGGAGTGACTAGATATGGGCGGTCAAATGGTTAGGTAACGGCCCAAAAACCTGTATCCCTTTGCAATTTTTATTTTTCTCACTTTTTGTGAGTGTACATGGTCAGTTGTGGTATAGGGTGCGTACACCTTCAAAAAAATGTTTTTTTAGAAGAGTTGTTGAGTGATGGCTTGGCAAAGATAACAAGTAAGATGGCCTGATGCCAGGTATGCATGCCTGGTGCAATTTTGGGTTATAACATATGATCTTGAGGATTTTACTTGGGAGCATCAAGATGCCATGGAGGTACAATACTTGCAAATTTTTGTGTAAATTTTGAATTTTTCATATAAATTTTGAAATTTTCATTTGTATTTTGTATATGCATTGAGGACAGTGAAAAAATAAGGGGGAGGGAAATGTAATATCCCGGTTTTGAGCCCCATATTAGATAATGTATTTTTTTAATCTATGAAATGCCAGAGTACCCAAACAATTCAAAGAGGCCAATGTGCCTATGAAATGTAATTTTTTTATCATTATTAATAATAAATACATCACTCGCTGCTAGACGA
Organism: Picea mariana; assembly: GCA_032191745.1. Classification (NCBI taxonomy): domain Eukaryota; kingdom Viridiplantae; phylum Streptophyta; class Pinopsida; order Pinales; family Pinaceae; genus Picea; species Picea mariana. Next base: position 4,951 of record JASDQU011178856.1, read on the forward strand.
ACAAAAACAAGATTTATAGGGGACTATGATTCCACAAGAGAGGGGGCTTGAGGGGTTAAGTGTTTATTTTATATTTTTATTTACCCATTTTGTTTTTAATGGAGAATATCACTTACATGAGTGTATTAAGGGAATTCCATGTGGTTCTCTAGTTCCAAGAGTTATATAAACCAATCCTTAGTCTGTTTGAGGGTTCACACACATGTTCAATGATTCACTCATTCATTCGTTCATTCAATCATTCACTCTTTCACCCAGTCTTCATTCTTCATTCATTTTGATCTTGGCTTGGGAAATATAAATGAATTATGGAGAGGAGCCATGGTTTGGTTGGAAGTAATGACTATTGGTGTATTCCAACCATGAATTAATTTATGTATGTATTAGATGCATTATCATGTGCTAATTTTTTCCTAGAACTGTGAATCCTGAGAGTCTCAGCATGGAGATTCTTTCCCAAATGCACTGGAGCCCTTTAAGGAGGTGGATAGCCTGAGGGACTGTGTCGCAAAGAAGGGTGCCCATTCTCTTGGGTTGTGCAGGATGGGTAGAAGAGAGTTGGTGTACTTTGTATTGTTGTGTGTGCTAAGAATCTTGTGAGAGATTGAGTGTTTATTGGTTTGGGAAGATGATTAACGCTTTGGAACCATCCTTGTGGACTTATATCCCTATCTCAAGGGGGACATTGTTGTTGAGAATTTGAACAACAATTTCTACAGTTTATTGGAACGTCCTTGGTCTCCAACCAATTGGTGATTCATTTCATTAAAGATAAGTGCTTCCTCTTTCATGATTTCATTTACCTATATATTTATTTTTGTTGTGTATTTATTTATATATGAAATTCGTATCTATATTATGCATGCTTGTTGGGTATTTTTGTGCATGACATATGGTTCATATATTTTATGTTGTAGCATGAATCTTGATCTATGCATGTGAATATTTCATGCATATTTATTAATTAAAAATGTATCATAATTTGAAATTAGTTCAGAAGAGGAATTGAAGTAGTGTATCCTGGAATGGGGGTGGTTGTGTACGTTACAAATATTTAATCCATTAATAGTTTTCATGATTTAGCTAAATTTTGTTGTTTTTGGTGAGGCATGGAGTTTGTAGAGAATAGTGGATTTAAAGTTGCATTGTTTGCTAAAATACAAGCATCCTCTATAGTGGATATCCTCATGTTTCCATGTGCATTCCAGAGATGCATTTTAGTCATCTTGAACTTGTTGGATCATGATAGAATTTTTTCTATATTGGGATCATTTATGGAAAAATTCATTCAACCAATCGTATACAATGAAGGAGAGTGAAAATAGAAACTATTCCTATGATGAACCAACTACAAAAGAATAAATGAATAACAATCCACTTCGAGGGGGGAAACTCCTTTTATAATATATCCAATTCACAAGGCAATATGATATGCCTATACAAATGAATCTCCTTTATTATAAATAGGATATCAATTTATCATGATGTAACCTACCATAAGTTCATTGAACCATAAAATAATAGAAAATCAGTGTTAGGGAGTTAGCATAGGGCCTTAGGGGCCTTAACATAACACCCTCTCATTCAAAAACAATTTGGCACTATGCTAAGGAACTAACACTCATTTAATATTAACTTATGAGTGTTAGTGCCTTAAGATAGGGCCTTAGGGGCCTTAACACTTCCTCTTCATATTTCCTAGAAAGAGCACCAGTCAACACATTATTTTTACCCTTATTGTAAATGATCTCATAATCATATCCAAACATATTAGTAACCCACTTATATTGCTTGGGGGATGGAATCCATTGTTCCAAAAGATATTTGACGCTACAATGATCATTTTTAATTTGGAAATGTTTCCCATGAAAGAAAGGATGGTAGATATGAATTCCATGCCAAATAGACCACATTTATTTTTGATGTATTGATTTTCACCAATGTCACTGAAAACTTTTCTTACTAGTAAAGGTGAAGAGTCTTCCTTCTTACATGAGAACTACACCAATGCCTTTCCTAAAGGCATCACACTAAAAAAAATATTTTTGAAGTTGAGAAGAGATATTGTTGTAGTGGTACACATAGAATCGTTCAAATATTTGAAGGCTTGATCAATGACCACATTCCAACTAAAATATTTTTTCTTAAGGAGGGAATTGAGTGGAGATGCAATTTTTCAATAATTCTAGATGAACTTATTATAGTATCCAATTAAACTAAGGAATACTCACAACTTTTAAAAGTATTAGGGTGGGACCACTCAAACACCATACTTATTAACAATATGGCCTAAGTATTCCACTTCTGAGGCCCCACAGACACATTTTTACCATTTGAGAAAGAGTTCATGTTGTGAAACAAGTTGTAAGACCTGATCCACATGGAAAGAATCAACTTTCTAGGATTTATTGTAAATGAAGATTTTGTCAAAGAATAAAAGGAAAAAATGATGGAGAAAGGGTAGGAAGATGTGATTCATGATAATTTGGAAAGGTGATGGTGCATTACACAAGCCAAAGGGAATGAATAACAACTCATAATTTTCCTCAAGAGTATGAAAAGAAGTCTTGGGAATATCTTCCTACTTCATTTGAATATGGTTATAGTTAGAGAAAAGATCAATTTTGGTAAAAATATGAGCATCGGTTAGTTCGACCAAAAGGTTATCAATGATGGAAATTGTAAATTTATCTTTGGTGGTAATTTTTTTCAAAGAATGAAAATCAAGGCACATGCACCAAGTTTCTTATTTGTTTATTATGATGATCACAAGAGATGGGTAATGGATAGTACTAGGGTGGATGACACCCATGAATAACAATTCTTGAACATTTTTTTTAATCTCATGTTTATGAGAGAATGGGTGGTGATAAGGGTGAACATTGGGTGGGAGACTACTAGGTATAAGTGGGATGGAATGATCATGGGTACCATAGGAAGGTGGGAGGTGTTAGGAGTTTTCAAAAACTGAGTTTTGTTTGGATAATATAGGTTGTAATTAAGGAGGAATGGTTTTGGAAGGATTAAAACGCTTGAATGTCATGGAACTAGGATATAATGCTATAATGACCCTTTCTAAGGATTTTTTTCCATATGGTATGAACTAACCATCTTAGACGAGCTTTCCATGATTTTTTGCAAAGTGTAGTGATTCCCATCATGTTGGAATATCATGTATAAGTCCTTGAAATTTGTGGTGATGGGGTGTAGAGTGTGTAATCATTCAACACCGAGAACAAGGTCATAACCCCCCAATTCAATGGAAAACATGTGGGATTTCAATGAATAATAACCAAATTGAAGGAACACATTTTAAAAACCACCCCCAAATTTCATGGAACCACCATTAGTAATCATGAACTGAATGTTTTAGAATACATGGATATAACAATGGGTGTCTTGAGAAGCTCATTGATGAATAACGTTATGGGTGCTACAACCATCTGTGAGGATAATGACTTTATGATTCTTGATATAGCCATTTAATTTGAGAGTTTGGAAAGATAAAACACCAGTTAGAACATGTCGATAGATCGGGAATTCAAACTTGGTTTTATCAGAGGGATGATTGTTATCATGTGGCTAGTTTGAGGACGAATTCAATAATATTGATATACCCAAGGGTACATAGAAATGAAATTCCATGTCCATGTATTGTCAAATGCAGACGTCCTACTTGAAGCGGTACAAACAAGAGTTACAAGGGCTTCCAACTAGGTGAAATTTCATGTACTTCCTATATGTATGCTTCCTTGACTGTAGGTTTACCCACTTCATGAAATATCTTTGTGTTCTTTATATATGCCAAAAAATATATCTAGCTTGAAAAAAATTATAAAAATTATCGAGGAAAGTGATTTTATACCACTTGTAAGGTACCAAATAAAAATATTTAGAGAAAGAGAAGAAAATGTATAACACCCAAACCCACAAGTACTTTTCTAAGGGATGGAGTGTTAAATTTTCTATTTTCCTCAACCATGTCAAAGCCTAATCTAGAGGATACCATCATCTTGTTCTCATAAATATTTTTCCATCGACTATAATCATGCTCAACATGGAGCTCTATATCAGAAGTTACAGTCTCTTTAAAGTTTTTTGAACTTTTGTTCATGGAGTTCATCTTTAGTGCCACATAGAAACCATGTGGTTCCCTATCACTAGTGCCATATGACATGGAATTGATGTGGCATCTTCCACATAACCCATCTAACTCCCCCATCCACTAGTTCAAGGATTTTCTTCTTCATGAAATTCCCCCCATCGGGGTTAGCACATTTTCTACCCCCTATCAACTTTTAAAGACTCTCTCTAGCTACTCACACTCTAATGGATTTAACCTATATACCCAATGACCCTCAGGGTTGGGAAATCAATTTCTCTAATTACATTAGAGTTTTCAGCTTGCACGATGGTTAACGACCCTTCTCATGCTCCAACTAGAATTAGTGTTAGGGACCTAACCTCACGTAGGTAGAATAATATATTTTCCATGTAATAAAGACAAATATTAACAAGGCCTAGTAATAAGGAAGAATAAGTCAAATGTAAGAAGAGATAATAGAAGCTTCCTCTTCTATAAGATATTCCTCTAGAATTTTATTTTTATAGAAAGATTTAGTATAAATAGGAGTTGAGGGCATCATAAGTTTTTGTCTTGATAATATTGTAATAGAGATCTGCTTTGTTGGAGGTTGCCCTGTCGAAGAGGCAACTGAACATTGTTTCCTATCAATAAAGGTATTATTTGGTGTTTTTATTTCATCTATTGTGTTGTTCCACTATTATTCTCTGCAATATTATTATTTTCAGCTATTTTAATAGATTTGGTACCTTACAAGTGGTATTAAAGAAGTTTTGTTTACATAAAATTGTGGGTTATTTTTTTCAGGGTAGAGACATATTCATACATATTAAAGCTACAAAGATATGTTGTTCAACACATAAATCCACAATCGGGGAAGAATACACACAATAACTACAAGTGGTACTCAACCGCACATTGTTGGACACCCTTTCAACCCCTTGTTGGTACCCCTTCAAGTGGTAGCGCATCAGACAACACCTGTATACAGATCGACCTAAATATCTTGAAGACCTCCATAGATAAACTAATTGGCCACCTAAATGATATATTTCCACTGAAAACAATAATCGGGAAGATACTCTCTAGTACATGGGTATTCAAGTAGTATAGTTAAGGGCATGGTATAGCATCCTTAGTTGGTTCCCTGAGATATTGGGCCGAGTACTACTGTTGGACCCCACACGTATATTAGAAAGCTATAGCATAAGGAAAACCCTTGTTTGTAGAAACCTTGAATACCCTAACCCTTGGGATGGAAATAGAAACACAACAGACAAGATCTATTGTCATGTAGCCTTACCTCCTACATTCTAGTTGTGAAATTACTACACATTTCTTCATGTTAAGAATTTGGCCATTTCAACACTACAATACACATCAATATATTTAAAGAACAAGTGTAAGGAAAAAAATATTTTTATGGCCATATTTGAGGATGTTTTTGAAGAATATGTCGAGGCTCTCCCTATGGCCAAGTCACCTGAACCAACTGACATGAGTCCACTTTCCAACCCTCCCAAAGTTGAACCATTCATTTCCCTGAATGCTCTCACTGGATTCTTTGCTCCCCAAACCCTCAACCTAATTGGTTACATTAATCATAGGAAGGTCATCATCCTTGATGATAGTGGAAGTACCCATAATTTTATTCATCACCACATTGCCCAAAAAACTAATTTCTATATCTGAGTAGCAATAACTTTCAAATCATGATTTCCAATGGAGGGTTCATGAAATGTGGGGATCATTGTTAAAATTTAGGGGTCGTCATTACCACATGAAATCTCATATGTTTATTGGTGGTTTTTACATTATGTTGGATATTGAATGGATAAGGACTCTAGGTCCCATTCTCATGGATTTTAAGGAATTAACAATGGAATTCAACCAAGAGGGACAACAATATAAGTTTCAAGGAATCAAAATAGGTTACCTTGATGTCATTAGTTCCCATCGCATGGAAAATATCCTCAAAAAAGGTCATTCCTGAATTATTTCACAAATCCATTCCATTCACACCACAAAGACATCCTCGGTTTCGTCCGACCTCCAATCTATACTCTCCAAACATGAAGTTGTTTTTTCCACTCCCTAGGGACTTCCTTCTTTATGTGGTGTTCATGATCATTCCATTCACCTTGTCCCCAACAACCTTCCTCCCAATTTTCATCCCTATCGTCATCCATTTTCCTAGAAAAATGAAATTGAGAAAATTGTTCAAGAATTGCTCACTGCAAGTGTTATCTGTCCTAGCACTAGCCCCTATTCTTCTCCCATGGTCATGGTCCTTAAGAAAGAAGGCTCTCAGCGCATGTGTCCTAACTTTCACACCCACAAAAAACTCACCATCAAAGAAACATTTCCCATTCCTTTCATTGATGATCTCTTGGATGAATTAAGTGGTGCCTAGTTCTTTACTAAACTTGATCTTATTTGCTAGGAATGGCTACATGTAATGTACCCCAAATTTCACAAAAAAAAATAAAATTAAATGGGGAAAACTATCGCGTATTATGCCTGACAAATGTTATGACACAAGAATAATTAAATCTTAAACCAGTCAATATATATGTATGGCAACTGTATCATTGTCATAAATTATTTTAAAAGGGTTCCAAGATATCTTAAGATCCATACACCGTTTTCCATTAGGCATCATTACTAGCATTAACATTGTAATGTTATTATAATAATGGTTAGGCCTTTCAATGTCCATGGCCTAGGACTAACCTATGCAACCCACTCATATAAGTCCCAACTATATTTCTAAAACATATAACAAGGTACTTTATAAACTAAAATACCTATACACTATCCGCTATATATACTTTATGTAAATCAAATCTTTAACACTACCATGCATTGAAATGCACATAGGTTTGTTGAGGAAAAGATATGAAATGATCTTACTCAAGCATTTTCATATTTTTCTTGGCTAGAGAAAAATAGATGGGAATATAACCCTATGTTTATAGCCAACAAAAATAACATCCTAACTCACAAGTATTAATTACAAGTGCTTAGGCTAGTCTTTTATCAAAACAAAGCTTGCTGGAAATTCACTTTTTATGTAATTTTCTGAACATATCAGTTGCTGAAATGAATGTAAAGATATAATAAAAGTCACCAAGATGGTAATCAAGACAGATGAGACATAAAGCAATCCTTTATTTCATTCAAATTCACCAAAGAGTCATTTTCTTTACAAAATCTCATGCAGAAATTTTGGACCAAAGTCAAACTTAGACATCCCTGATGGAACATACAAAAGGACCTCTAACAGAAAACCAAAACTGAACTCTAAAAGATGGATCACCTTGCCACAGATTGTTGCCCACTCGACTTTGCACAATAGCCTTTGTGAGTCTTGAAAAATAATTCACAAATAGACAATTCTACATCGACTATCAAAGATAGATCAAGACCTCTAAAAAACAACTGTATGAATGATGTGATTCAGCTCTGAATATTGTTGTCTAAAATAAGACCTTGCTATCATAAAAGAGAATTAGTTTTGCGATAAATCAATGAAGGAATGAAAACTGAACTATCTCAACATAAACTTAAAGAGAAAGCCTTAGTATGCTTCATCTTCTATCCTCCTCTTGTTCCTCCCTTTTCTTTTTCTTTCAACAAATTAGAATTGGTTGAAGTAGTTGAACCAAATCATTAGTTAAGTTAATTAAAAGACTCATCTAACTTTAGTTAGGGGGAAGAGTAATAATTATAATAAGGGTCGTAAATAAATAATAACTAGTAGGTGGGACCCCTTGTGACTCCCTTTAGTTCATAACAATCATAACAATCATAACATAACCATTAGTTAAGAAAAACACACCTCCTTGTGTCTACCATCAACA
>JASDQU011178856.1:14637-26283 GCA_032191745.1 Picea mariana
TTATTTTTTGTTAAACACTTATTAATAATCTATAGTCATTTCGTTCTTCTCATAAAATCTAGATCAGTGGTATCAGAGCGGTCTGCTCCTTGTTATCTTAATGCATCTCCCCAACAAGGTCGGAGTACAAAGAGTTGGGTCTCGAGCTTGTTTCTCTTGAGGAAAAAATCTCTCGCACGTCCAAGAAAAATCTCATGGAAGGAGAAAAAAAAGATGAAGGGAAATGAGATCCTTCCAAAATGTTGATTGAGGAAGTCCTCATGCAACAAAGTAATGAGATGATGGATAGTTTCACGCAAATCTTTCGGTGGCTACCAACAGGCGACACATTTGCTTCAAGAGGAGGTGTTGCCCCCTTCAAGGTACAAATAAACTTTGATATTCCTATATTTGAAGGTAATATAGATGCAGATGTTATAGACAAGTGGTTGAATCTCATGGAAGGAGAAAAAAAAGATGAAGGGAAATGAGATCCTTTCAAAATGTTGATTGAGGAAGTCCTCACACAACAAAGTAATGAGATGAATGATAGCTTCACGCAAATCCTTCGGTGGCTACCAACAGGCGACACATTTTCTTCAAGAGGAGGTGTCACCCCCTTCAAGGTACAAATAAACTTTGATATTCCTATATTTGAAGGCAATATAGATGCAGATGTTATAGACAAGTGGTTGAATCTACTAGAAGGGTACTTTTCTATCCGTAACTTTTCGAATAGAGAAAAGATTACTTTTGTGCTCCTCCAAGCCATTCCCCATGTCAAAGATTGGTGGGAAACTTTCTGTGAGAAAAAAGAAATAGAGGAACCCTAATTATTTACATTCACGTCCACCTGGGAATCCTTCAGGGATGCCATTAAGGAACAATACTATCCTATCGGAAGTTATGATGACTTGTATACCAAATGGACTACACTGCAGCAAGAAAGAGTCCAAGTAGTGCCATATTTCACAAATATATTTCATATCTTGCACACCAAGATGGGTATCAAAGATTTAGAGTGACATGTGTTTCTCAAGTATCGCAGCAGTTTGCAGAGATGCATCCAGACCAAAATGGAATTTCTGCACATCTTATCCTTGGGCGCAGCCTACCGATATGTCGTCAAAATTGAGCATAAGCTCAAAGAAAAGACGTGGAAATTTGGGCCTGGAAACCCTGCACAAAAAAAGCCAAGAAAGGGAAGCCCCAACCCACAGAACAATGGACAAACCAAAGATGGACAGTATCATGACAGCCATTCCAAGCCATAAGCAAATAAGGACACTGAAGAGACAAATAAATATACTGGAAAGTGGTGTGACTTCCATAAGAGCCCTTGGCATAAAACTACTGACTGTCGGTCAAAGTAGTCATTGGTGGCCAAAGTGAAAGCCTCTGAATCATATGCGGGTTCAGAGTCTAAGCCAGAACTAGAATGGGGAAGATAGATCAATGACGCAGAACCCAGTGCCACCATTGCTACCACCAATCTCCAGCCTGGTGAACGAGATGAGTTGGAAGAAGGTGAATGCCTTTTCCATTCAAATATGGTCATAAAAGGCACCCCGCTGCACTTCATCGTTGATAGTGGTAGCCAAAAGAACCTCATTTCAGCAGAGGTCATCAAGCAGCTAGCCCTACCAACAATGCTACACCCACAACCCTACATCATTGGATGGATCATCTAAGTGATCTCTGCATCAACCAATAGTGTTGACTGTCATACGACATCAAGCCCTTCAAAGATGAGGTATTGTGTGATGTTTCTCCTCTCAAAGTTTGTGATGTTCTTTTGGTCCAACCTTATTTATGGAAATGTCATGTTGTTTATGAGTCTAGGCCTCGTTGTGTTATTATTACTTTGAACATGAAATTGTATAGGATACTTGAGGCAGTCCCACCTAATACTATTTCCTTGATCTCTGCTAAGAAATGCAGGAAGGTCATCTCTCAGACGGGGAAGTTTTTCTTCTTCATGATTTGCTCTCAGAATAAGAGAAATATCATAGCCACATCCAGGGTATCTACGGCCGACCTCTCCATAGAGCAGAAGAAAGTAGATAAGGTCATGGAAGAATACTCAAATATCTTCCCCTCACCTACCAGGGTACCTCTGCACTGCCAGGTCAAGCACCCCATCAATATGACCCCTGGCACACCGCTACCCAATGGGCTAGTCTATAGTTTCTCTTTGTTAGAGAATGAGGAGATCAAGTGATGAATCTAAGAACTGCTCCACAAGGGGAACATATGTTGCAGCTCATCACCTTGCAGGAGCCCAATCGTGCCGGTACAAAATAAAGATGGAACCTTGCGACTCTACATTGATTACCGGGCTTTGAATAAAATAACAGTCAGACAATGATACCCAATTCCTCGAATCGATGACCTCCTTGATCAAATCATGATGGCCAAATATTTTAGTAATATTGATATGAAGTATGGCTATCACCAGATCCTGATAGAACATATAGCTGTATGGAAAACTACCTTCAATTCAAAGGAATGCCTTTTTTAATGGTTTCTCATGCCCTTTGGTTTGACAAATGCTCCAACCACTTTCATGAGGATGATAGACGATATCCTGTGACCATTCACCAATACTTCTATAGTGGTGTATGTGTATGAAATTCTCATCTACAACAAGACTTGGGTCAAACACTTCTAGCATATTCAACAGGTTGTGCACACCCTGCAACAACACAAGCTATACGCCAACTTCGAAAAATGCTCCTTCAGCATGGACAAGGTCCATTACCTGGGCTACATAATTGATCAACATGGAATACATGTAGATCCAACCAATATCCAAGTCATCCGTGATTGGCGAGCCCCAACCACACTCATTGAGTTTCAAAGCTTCTTAGGGCTTGCCAATTTCGACCACAAGTTCGTGTTGTGATTCTCCCATATTGCATGGGCCCTTAGCCAAATAACCAGGGGTGGTGGTAAGGAGAAATTTTCATGGGTCCAGTCCCAACAACAAGTGTTTGACGATTTGAGGTAGCACTCGTGCTCATCCCCAGTACTTTCACTACCAGACCTGCAACAACCCTTTGAGATCGAGACAAATGCTTCAGACTATGCGGTGGGCACCGTTCTCACTTAGCATGACCACCCCATGTCCTATCATAGTGAGACACTATTAGATGTTGTTCGTAAGTACCCTACTTACGACAAAGAAATGTACTCCATTGTGCAAGCCTTCCGCCAGTGGTGACATTACATTCTTAGGAAGGAGACAATCATCCACACTAATCATAAGCCACTGTAGTTCATGTAGACTCAAGTAAAATTGTAGAATGATCGCCATCAAAAGTGGTCCACATACTTGCAACAATTCCACCTCAACATCAAGTATAAAATAGGAAGCACCGATCATGTTGCTGATTGCCTTAGAAAACCGCTAGTCGTGACACTCACCACGGTGATAGACTCATGTGGCCATGAGACCTATGGATGGCACAAAATCTATGAGACAGACCCAAAATTCGCCACCACCTACCAAATTTTGGGTGCAAACACAGTTATCGATAATTTCCATCTTCAGGATGGGTTGTGGTGTCATCTTGGCCATATCTGTGTTCCATCAAGTGAGCGAGAGAAGATGATTTGGGAATACCAATACAGTTGGGTGGCATGACACTTAGGAATCAAAAAGATAGTGGTGATGCTATAAAAACATTTATATTGGTCGAAACTTCGACAGGAGGTCAGCAAGTATACCAGGTCCTGCACTTCCTGCACCATTGCCAAACCGACCACTAAGAAATAGGGCCTGTACACCTGTCTTCCTACTCTTGACAGGCCATGGCAATCCATCTCAATGGACTACATGTCGGGTCTCTCATCCACCAAGAAGGGAAATGACTGTGTTTTTTTGGTTGTTGATTTCTTTTCTAAGATGGCGATACTGGTTGCTTGCAAGAAGAACATCACAGTATAGGCCATTTCCAATCTCATCTTTGAACGAGTCTGGGTACATTTTGGAATCAAATAAACCATTGTCTTATATTAGGACAGTTGATTTCTCATCACATTCTAGTCGAGCCTCTGATCACTACTTGACACCAAGCTCACCAAATATAGGATGTTCCACCCCCAGACAGATGGCCAAACTAAGGTCGTAAATCAAATGATTGTGCATATCCTTCGTATGTATAATTCAAAGAACCCTCACACATGGGATGAGAGACTTCCCTATGTCTAACATAGCTATAACCAATCCCTGTATAGCTCAACTGGCCACAACCCCTTTCAGGTGAGGTTGGGATTCCAACCATTGGGTCCCATAGATGTTGCACTTTCCCTCACGGTCACCTCGACCAACTCATCTCCTTCTCCAACTGAAGCTGAAAAAGCCACCTAGTTCATTGACCATATCCAACACATCTGCCAACAGGTTCAATATATCCTAGAAAAGTCCAATGACAATTACAAGAAGTGCCATGATCAACATCGGGTGCCACATAAGTTTCAGGTGGGTGAAAAATTTTGGTTTCACTTGCAAAAAGAACGCCTTACAAAATCCCATCAGAAGCTTCTCCCACTCTGTTATGGGTCATACACCATCACCAAGGCCATGGGGGATAATTATTTTGAGCTCAACATTCCTCCTTTCCTTGGCCTTCACCCAGTGTTCAATGTGGATCTCCTTCACCCTTATTTCCCACCATTATTGGACACCTCAGATGTAGCAGAACAGTTGACACCAAGAGAGCTCAACCCCGACTACATACAACAAGCATCCAACAATCATATTGTGGACACACATATCAAGGGAACTTGACATCAAAGGATCCACCTTTATCGAGTCGTCAAAGCAGTGTAACTCCTGCACCAAGGCAAGTGGCTCACCTAGGGACAAATTCAATAGAAATTTCCTCATCCGATGGGAGAACTCCAAGAAATGGATACCATTGCTTCCTAAGGAGCTAATATTGATCCAGGTGGATATTGGTGGCCACCCACCTTTTCCAACTGGCTCAAAATAGGTTTCTCGCACTTTTGGCAATTTACTATTTTTAACAGTTTTAACCTCGGGGGCCATTTTGAGGGCCTAAATGAAGGTTTTTTGCATGATGAGTAACTTATTTTCAATGATGAGCAGCTTATTTTGCATGAGCTGATTCTTTGGCATGTGTTGTGGTTCCAACCGTAGGATCTGCCTTTGGTACTTATAGCTATGGATATTGACCAACTTCCCTCTAGCCTGTGGCCAATCTTCCCCATCTATCTATGATATATTGGTCAATGGTCTATCCTTATCGGTCAATGGAGTCTACTGGCACGGGATATGGATTTTAAACAACCACTGGTTATGGGAACCTTACATACATGGGAAAAAGGAAGGAATGGGCGGGACCAAATTTTTTGAATTGAGATTTTTAGTCATGGATGAAGGAATTATTGAACCCCCAAAATTAATCTCCTCTACGATACCTTTCCAACGGGCTATCATATGCCTAAAACGAAGATCGTATGCAAAAGTTACGACCCTGGGAAGTTGATGTACTAACTTACCCAGATAGAGCCTACATGACTTTTGGAGCGTCATATCCTAGGGTTAGGTTTTTGGATGTATATGGTTTTTTGAATTCCTTTTTATTGTAAAAATTCCTTTAGAGCCACATTGTAATCATTTTCTTTCTAATGAGCGCAACCGTCACATCTCTTATCAGAGATAAGTCATCACTATTCCAGCAAGCTTGTTTCCACTGCATTTTACAGTTTCATCTTATTTCCTTATTGAATAGAAAACCAGTTTTACTGTATCTCTGTTATTTTTTGTTAATCATCCATTAATAATCTGTATTCATTTCGTTTTTCTCATAAAATCTAGATCACAACAACAATCAACTGCAAATCAAACCAATAAAAAATCATTGTAATCCACGCAAGACACTACCATTTTCAACTACTTTAACACTGAAATTCTCTTGACTGTAATTAATCTCAGAATAGGGAGTGGAAAAATGAATATGGGAGGTGACAATGTTTTCAATTAGCGGAAAATGAAATAATGGAAGGGAATAAGAATGATTATTTTTCATGAAATTAATTAAGTGATCCATAAAACATTGTGCAAAAAAAATAGATGCACCAACCAAAAATCATTGTGACCAAATAATAATTACTGTGTACTTAACTAGTTCACTGTCCATAATCAAATATCCAATACAGTTTCATAACAAGACAATATGCATTCTGTAAATGGATTATGTTTCTTTCATTTATATAATTTGCATCTTATAAGAGTAACCATTCCACTATGTTAACCATCAAGATCAACCACTGCTCATGCATTTATTCAATCAACAAATATACTCAAATTTATGTTTCCAAAATTAACAATGAAGTCACAGTATCACTGCAATCCGTTTTGTCATTTAAAATGCAATGATATTCGTTGAACATATATAGGCAGTAACCAAATAAACAAGATCAAATTTCCAAAACCCGAATTGACAATTAAACATACAACAACCACCATTCGAGCACAAGTTATGCACATGGTAATTTTCCCAGCCAATATAATTCTTCCACTGTAAAAAAACAAAATTCAATGTGACTTAAAAAGTTGAGCCATCCATCAAACACAGCGAGGTCTCAACAACATTCCCTTCTTAACAAATGATCCATTCAAACAACTAAACAAGCTTAAAACTCTGTGAATCCCAAGATATCCCTACTATACATAGTGCACAACCACCAAAACACCACGATGTAACATCTCCATTTTACAAAACCAAACACACAGTCACAAAAATAACTCATATCATTGTGTTGAGTCATCAATCTAATAAAATATTACTTCGATTTAGTCCAACTATGATCAACTATGTTGTGCAAACTCATACTTATACAATTGAACAATCATAAAGATACAATGGATATAGTTTCTACAATCATCTGGTTCAATAATCATTCGGCCCCAAAATAAAACCACAGTTACCACAGCCATTATCTCATTGAGAAAGAAAACCATACACACAATGTGAAATGCATGAGCAACGTCAAGCATTTGTAACCAATGCCAACTAAACATCCAAACAATCCTTAGTGAAAATATACTAGTGACTATGTATCAACCAACCAATTCACCACTGTTGTAAAAAATCAATTGACCTAACAAGTTGTGGAAACCACGCATACCCACACATCAATTCGAATAGGGGCAATGACCCTCTCCATTAACAATACTAAGTTATTAACATAAGGAGAGGGACTGTGTACTTGAAAGTGAAATTGGCAATGTAGATTTTATCACTGCTATGACTGAGTCAGTGACTATATACCAACCAACCCGATTGTCACACAACCAATCGGGTGAGCCTGTGCTCAAATTAGTCGAAAGTTATACAACCATCCAACAATAACCAAGTCGTAAAAACAACATGATGGGTCGGTCTTCTCTATCATTCTTCAGAATGGAGGGATAGTTTTGTTCTTTAGCCAACAAAGGGATAGCAAAGCTACTGCTTGTAATGGTGAAAACTTTGAGGCCACGATGCATACACAAGAAGAACCACAACTCATTCGTGGATGGGTACAAATCCATGACAAGGGGCCATAACTGAAAAGTGGGGCTCTTTTTAGGTCAGACAATGTTATTTAACACACGCATGGTGTAACCCTCGTTCTCTTTGGTCAAAGAACCACAACACGGAGGTGAAGACAGGGCTGAGTAAGAACATGAAAACCCATTTCATGACCCTTAGTGGTGAAATCAACCAATGCCAAAGTGAACAAAACATAGTGATGCATAATGCCTTTAACCATTAAACCCAAAATATCCAAAGACTAAATTTAGTGACAATGCATGAATATAGCTATCCACTCAAGACCAAACAAAAAACCTCCACTTAAACCAGCAAGGATAACGAAGATCTACCTCTTAGGATGATCAATAACTTCTCTGAATTCAATATCATTGCAGAAAGAACCATTCAATTCAAGAACACAATTTCACATAGTTTCAACACTTAGGAAAGCACACACCAATACACCTGAGCCAATAATCATTTCATAACCAGAGAAGAGTCATGAATGGCCAAAAAAATAACATACCTGTAATCAAATTCCTTAAAACGAGAGTTGGTCGAGCGGTTCCTATGTGCTAAGAATTTAGAGCATAACCACAACAACAATATCGAACAATAGCCTGACTAGGGTGGTGGCTAATGATAGGAGTAAAGGTGAAGTGCAGTAAATGCATGTTGCCTCGACCCACAATGCATTAATTCATCAGTACATTCCAACGAGTTCTTCATTTGCACCATCAATCAACCCATGTATTGAGACCATCAGCCATTAAAACCAACAACGTGGCCATATCACCTTTCTAACTTATGCCATAACATAATTCCCAAGTTCCATATAATTCAATAATTCACATAACCATTTTCACTATTACCTTGCCAAATGCGCCACCAAAATTCATACCATATGTGTATTAACCATATAACTCAATCAAAATTGCATATCCATTTACTTGCTAGCTAGGATTTAATAATAATTGTTAAGTCTTTCATGCATGTAGTATAGTTTATAGGATAGCTTTAAATTCTTCCCTTTTGCAATTGTTTCTCATTTTCTTCCAATTTTTTGCATGTAGTATTGCAGAATTGGATCCCTTTTCTTTGCATTTGTTATAGTATTTTTTCCTTTCTCAAAACTGCCCTTCATGTAATTTCACTAACATGTTTGTTGTGCAGGTGCGATAAGAACATATAGAAATTATATTAATGAACAACATAGGTTGTAGTAACATAAGGAATCAACAATTCACAAGCTCAAATCATGACCAATAACAACAAGATCTCATTAACCATGTAAGTCCTGTCGCACATCATCATAACATAAAAAATGAACAGATTTGACCTTCAATAGTTTAAGGGGGTCCCACCTACTAGTATTATTTAATTTTTATAATAATAGGCTCTTTGCAACACTTTGCGGGTGAAACTTTGTTGACATTTTTTAATCGTCAACAAGGCTCTAACCCACTAAGTCCAAACTTTCACGCTAAGGGTTTAATGTTCAATAGTGGTTCTACCATGTTGAAATAAAACTTATAATAAAAGATACAGTCGAAACACTGCTTACATGTAACACTGGTCTATATTACCCATAAACTTGTGGCCTATACACAAATCGATAAGCATTAAAGGACCGATCACCGGACAGTTGAACCTAGCCTTAGAAATTAACTTGGTCATAGACATTAATGGTTGTAGGTCACCTTTGATCTCCAGGTTTGATGTTTCTTGCAGGGAGGAGCCACTATATACTTTTCACCTAGACTAGCTTCACATGGCAATGAGAGGGTGGTGTACCTTCCATCCTCCTCCCCTATCATGAGGCACAAGGTGCCATCACCCTTTGCATTCATTCCATACATTTTTTTCTCTTTGTTTTTCTCCCGCAATGGCAGGGTTATGTGACTTTGGTAGCATGGTAGTCATGGGGTGTTAGTATGGTTCCCCATAGGAAATTATGGCCATTGTTTCAAGTTTCCTCTCATCTATCAGGGTAGAACTCATAGAAAAGACGCTTAATCGATATTCCTTCATAGAATGGAGGTCAGTAGTTTCAAATCTTACTCTCAACTTGTCCACGGTAAGCTCCCTCCCTCTATGTATCATATTGCACATACTTGTCGATTCAATATAGTGGTTTCATTTATGTTTGAAGGAATATGTTCCTCTATCTAATTTGATTTAGCTCAGAGTTTACTGTGAATGTGCTCTTGGTATTATGGGAGCTCTCTAGCCCAAATATTTATTTATATTATGCATTCCTTATGAAATTTATTACTGTGTTGGCCAAGCTATGTATAATGTGTTTCTTTTAAGTCTAGGTTTCCCTATAGTATACCCAACATTGATGGGCTCTCTATATAATGCGTTTCCATGTCAGATTTATGTTATAACGATATTGTGTTTGAAGGGCTCTCTGTACAAGCTCAACATTCAGTTCAGGTTCTATGATTTTCTTTCAAAAGCTACCGGTCTTCCAAACCATAACTCTCTGGGTTCCTCCCCGTTCAGCTGTGGCTGGAAACCCTAATCTATTGTAATCTTTTGTTTGGTTTTGGCTATGTATGGTGGCTTAGAGCCATGGTTTTTAATTGTAGCTTATTGTGTAAGTGTCTCTTGTTGGCAACTCACTGTATAAGTGGTAGCTTACTATGTAAGTAAAAATACTATCATCTTGTTATCTAAGGGGAGGCTTGATAAATAATTTATGAATATCCCCGTGCCCCATACTTTCATTCAACCAAAACCATGCTTAACTTGAATTCTATAATTTAATATTTACTCTCTAATCTAGGAGACAAAAATACCCTCGTTCATTGAATGGAGATAATACTCTTAGAATAAGATTACATGTGTTGATTAAAATAAAAATAGGGTGCCTCTATCGAGAGGACATAGTTTCTATGTCTCTGCTAAAATCCCATGTCCATTCGACAGAGGTATAATATGTTGGTTAGATACTTAATACATTCAGACAAAGATTATATATCCTTGCTGGGTGAAATTTATGATTTCCAGAATTCATCATAGGTCGGCCTTGTTACTTTCCTGCACTAGGATATCTTGTTGTGTTTGGGATGAACTTGCAGGGATTTCATTTTAAACTATTCTATATACTTTAATTTAGGTTCACACAGAGTCGTATCTCGCTTTCCATTCTTGTTAAATTCATGCATGTTGTGATATCGTTTAATTTTTTAGAGCTTACTATGTTTTAAGCAAATCAATCTCTTTTAATTTTAATAACTCCGTTACAACATTCTTTGGCTCTTCGTAATGGGTCTTCTCTTGTACACTTTCTTTGAATTGATACTTTTGGAATTATTAAATTCGTTTACTTGCTTGCGTTATAAAGTATCTTTGTTTAAAATAATTGTCTCAGAGTATTTTGGCCCTCTGTAAGGAGTTTAATTACTCTTCTCCAAAGTAAATTCGTTGGCTATTATATTTCTAATTGTTTTTTCTGTTGGTATTTCTTTTACCTTTTCAATATTTTACTTTATCAAACTTGTAACCTACAGGTTATCAACATTATTGTTCTCAATTGAGAGATTTTATTATGTTTTATTGCTTATAATTCTGCAAGTATATAAATTAATGTAGTTCCATTTTGTCTTGTGAGGGAGCGCATCAGGTGAATAACGTGACCACTCCCCTTCTTGTTCTTAGATTGATGGCTTCGAAAATCAACGATGATTCTCTAAATTAGCATAGAAACCCAACTTAAGTAATTTTAATTCTTTATTTGATGCGCATTTAATACTTTTGTACATTGTTAAGATACTAAAATCATTTATATGTTTTTTACAGTTTTGGGAGGCACCCCATGCACTTGGATAAGTACGCAGCCTATCCAAAAAAGGTGTTTGGTTTCCATATTCATCCACCAGTCCTTGCAAGTATTCACAGACAAACTTCCATAGTTCTTTAAGTTTATTTTTCATCTAGATAGGAAGTTCGGGTATTCAAGGAAACTCAAAAACTCTAAAATTTTGATCTTCTGATCTATTGATGGTAATAAAGATGTATATAAAATTTGTTTTCACAAGATCTGTACTCTCTTGTATGAAATGTCTTCCTTTCATATTTCACAAAACATGTGTTAGGATTGTTATTCTTTTAT
>JASDQU011178857.1:795-26251 GCA_032191745.1 Picea mariana
GTCTTGATTACTCATTTTGATTGATCTTCCTTCTAGCGGCTAAGCCTTTTTCAGAAGAACCTGCTCTGATACCAATTGTTGAGAAATACTGAGAGGGGGGGGGTGAATCAATATTTAGAGCAATCAATTGATTTTCTCTTTTCTTTCACTGAGAACCTTAGGATACTTTGTAGAGACCAGCTATTGTATAGTTTTAAGATAACAAGAGTGCATTCAGAGATCTTATTATGAATTTCTTCATTCATCAGATGTCTATTAAGCAGTTAAGCAGTAATTCAGTGTAGTAGATAACGAATAAACCAACACACATGAGTAAGACACATGAACACCAGGATTTAAGGTGGAAACCCAAATCGGGAGAAAACCACCGTTGTTGTTGTCTCTGTCTTCAATAAATATTATTAAGAAAACATGTTACAACATTGTACTAGTGCAGACTCTTACTAGTACGCAGGCTTCTACCTGCAGAAGGCTCCAACCTTCTCTCATTTACCAGCCTTTCTTGGAAGGGAGCTTCAACCCCCTAAAGATAGAACCAGTTTCTACTGGTAAGATGCTTCTACTGGAGGGTTTAACCCTCAGACTCACTGCTGACCGCGTTTCATCTATTTTCACACTGAATCAGGCAGTTTCAACCCTTGAACATTTGTCAGCAAACATATTTTTCCCAACACTTTAGAATATCAGCAATAACCCAGACTATATGAGTTGTTGAGCAGTTCAGATCTATAGTAACTTACCCGGATTCATTGTAGATCTGCCACCCAACTGCTACAATGAGGTTCCCCCCACTTCAAACTTTTTTGTTGCCTGCACAAATGACCTCAGCGACCTGTAGATGTGCCTACTGTCAGAAAAATGGCCTCCATGTCCTCCAAAAGGGACCCCTGGAACCTATCACCGTCCTTCTTTTCTTCTTACCATACACTGTAGAAAGGGCATCGACCCCTTCTTAAGCCCATGGGTCAAGGCACCATTCAACACTCATCGGGTCCCATATTTATTGCTCGGGGGAAATCGGGCATCTTTTTTAAAAATTTTAATTAAACCTACACGCCCATTTTTAAATCGGGTTTCGGCATATCTTATGATGCTGAGTCAAGGTGGCTCTTTAGATTCCTCCAATGAAATCCCTTTTCTTAATGCGTTGGCCCTCCTGGCTCAGCTCCGGATCCACATGACCATTACTCTACGACTGTGGCCTTACCTCTTCTCGCGGCTTTTCTCTTATCGAAATTTCGGCACTTGCGATTTCAAAATTTACAAGTCCTCCGGACTCGCGATTCTCCAATCCACGACGGCTCCTTTCATATGCTAGCCCTCCTGAGCTTAGCTCTTGGTCAATGTGACCGTCACTCCGTGACCATAGCCTTACCTCATCGGGGCTATGGGGTTTGTGATGCCTCAATGCATACACCCACGGAATTCCCGATCATCCAAATCTCGACGCTCCATTACGTTGACAGCTATTCTCCACTACATTGTTGTTCTCCTTCTCTGTTGTGCTGACAGTTGTTCCCCACTGATCGGGGTTTCACTGATCGCAATTTCACAATGCACAAATCCCTTGTCACTGGGATCTCTGATTTCCCGATGCCGACTATTCCTAGGTTGTTGACACCTGTCCACCACTAGTTCCACCTGTGGCCCACACGACTCTCCTATCGGGATATCGTGTATCGCGATTTCAGGATTTTTGTTGTCAAGATATTTTGACATTCCAAAGTCCCGATCCCCGATCCCCGATACTCTGCTGATGTCACATGTGGTTTGACACGTGTTAAATACTGACACGTGTCATTTTGATTCGTGACTTACATGTGCCTGAAGTGTTGAATCTGCCTGACACCTGTCATTGCCTGGTTGTGCCACGTGTCCCTAGATGACGTGGTCTGCTATTGTGAGTTGGATCGACGGTCTAGATCACATGCTGATCTAATGGTTCAGGTTCAGTCAGGATTTCTTTCATCGTGATTTCGGGGTTTCCATTGTAATTGAACATGGGGCTCGTGAAACTCCGATTCCCGATTCTCCGATGAGAAAAACTCTGACGGTGCCTGATCCTTTGCCACCTGTCCTTGCAGATGGACGGTCCCTATTCCTCCGGGATTTTGAGACTTTCGATGTATCGACTCACTTGTCACCGGGATCCCCGATTTCCTGATGGCCAATATCCCGATCCCTCACCAGAATGCTGACGCGTGTCCTGCACAGATCAACGGTTAGGATTCTCTCTCCAATATCCCGATGACTTGTCTAGGATTTCTCCTCTGCACAGTAGGTCTTAACCCCTGTGCGACTCTTACAGATCTGACGGCTGTCGGGTTTCTCAGACCCTATGGCTCAGATCTGTTCTCCCTCTGTGCATTCCTCCTGAGGCTTAACCTTCGTGTACCTTCTGCAGATCCGATGACTGTCAGGTATCTACTTCAGCAATCATACACGCCCATCCAAAACTCAACTATACATGAAAAACTCTTCTTCTTCCTTTGCTTCATCCTTTGCCATCAATGACAATATTTCCAACAGATATTTCCTTATTGACCAAGTTTTATATTAGAAGGATCCCCTAGGAGTTCTATAAAGATGTCTGGACCCACAAGAGGCCCAAAATATTATATTTGAGTTCCATGATAGCCTATGTGGAGGGCATCATTTCTGGAAAACCACAGCCTACAAAATACTCAGGGCTGGGTACTACTGGACTACCTTGTTCACTGATGTTTGTGCAAAATTTAGGGCTTGTATCAAATGCCATAAATTCTCTAGAAAGCAAAAACTCAAGTCTCTACCATTGAATCATGTACTAGCTTCAGGTCCCTTCCAACAGTGGGGTTTGGATTTTATCAGGGAGATTCATCCTCCTTCAAGTGGTCAACACAGGTGGATCCTAACTGCAACAGATTATTTCACCAAGTGGATAGAAGTTATCCCCACAAGGAGTGTTTCTCATAGAGTCATCGTTGGTTTTCTTGAAGATATCATGGAAAGGTTTGTTTGTCCAAACAAAATCATCATTGATAATGCCGCATCCTTCAAGGCCAAACCATTGGTCAAGTTTTGTTAGCAGTTCAGAATTTCATTAATCCACTCTACCCCCTACTACCCCCAAGGTGAAAAGTCCGCTAACAAGATCCTTATAAATATTATCAAAAGACTTCTAGATGGAAATAAGAAGGCTTGGGATTCAAAGCTCAAATTTTCTCTCTGGGTTGATCGAGTGACAACAAAGAGGTCCTTGGGCATCTCTCCTTTCCAACTTGTATATGGGACTGAAGCAGTTTTTCCTTCTGAGCTTTCCCTGCCTGTAGCGACGTTCTTTCAGGATTATCAAGGAGAGCCCAATGATATGATCAAAAGAATTCATCAACTGGTAGAAGTCCAACAGACTAGAGAGTAGGTGATGGGCAAAGAGCATGACCGTCAGCATAAGATCAAGCAGGCCTTCAACACAAAGAGAAGAAATGAGGATTTCCAGCTGGGAGATTGGTACTTAAATGGGATTCACCTATACAAGACAAGGGAAAGCATGGGAAATTTGAATCCCTCTAGATTGGGTCCTTCAACGTTTCTGAGGTATTTCCAAATAATACTTACAGACTACAAAATCTAGAGGGTGTTGAAGTTTTTTGTGGCTCTATAAATGGGCATTTTCTGAAGAAGTTCTTTACCTGAGCCATGAGTGGCTCCCATGTTTTTGTAAATATTGTTTTTCTTTTGTCTTCATTTTTGTAGGTAGCTCCATAACCCAACAGTAAAGCATCGAAACTGTAGAATATTCCTTCACATCTCGCAGGGAGCAAGCCATCCCCATGGAGCCTAATGTTATCAAATTTATTTGTAAAGGGGGGTGTTTCCCTAAGAAGTTGGCATTTTGGTAAAACGAGACAAGAAATGGGTTAAAAACCCACTTATCCTAAGTTTTGTGTGTGCAGGTGCATCACGCTAAGTAGTTCATGGATCTGGGCAGTCAATCTGCACACTCAGATCTACGGCGCAGGGCCCATATCGACCCCCCTTTATCATTCTACCTTTAACGAGGGGGTCTGAGTTGGTGATTTTTGAATGTGGGCCCCCCAATGTCGTGGCGCCTCCTCGTGAACTCTGACACCCCCACCCACCCACCGACCTTTATAACTTATCACTCTCCCCCCCTCCGAGTAGACCACTTACCACTTCCTCTTACCGCTCCATCCTCCCGCTGCTATCTGTCCCCCACTCCATCTCTCTCCTTCGCCTATCACATATCACATATCCCGCTCCCCCTCATCCTCTTGTTGTAGCACACCTGTCCTCCACTCACCTCTGCATCATATCCCTCTTCACTTTCACCTACCATCTCCTTCCATGTGTTCTCCCCTCGTACTCCATCTCACCTCCATCTAGGAAGGTTGTCCCCACTGTGATTACTACCACAGTCTCTCTTCTGCCTCCACATCATGGTCCTGTGCCACTTCACCTTTTTCCTATCACACCTCAACACACACGCTTTTTATCACCCTCGCCTTCCCAATCACCTTTATTCTGTCACGTCTGTCCACCTGGCCATCCCTCATACGTTGATTCCATGTCGATCATTCTAACTTCCCCTACCCCGTCAATTTTATACACATCCACCAACTGGGTCCCCTTGTAACGGTCCAATGAAGCAGAAGATAGCCAAGGGAAAACCTCCACGTCCTTAAGGTACAGAGTTGACTCAGGCCTCTTAGATCCTGATGCAATAGTTAATGTAAATAAGGAAGGTGGGTGAGACATCATCTCCTTCCTTAAAAATAAGGCCAGTAGGGGAAAAAATGCAGAAGCAGTCTGTCAGTTCCGTTTGACAGAGACCATGTCTGACAGAAGACTGCATGGGCAGTCTGACCAACGTTTGCATGCGCAGCCTGATAGAGAAGTTTTTCAATGCAAATCTTTAAACGTGTGACATGATCACATCTTCAGCACTCGGAGCTAGTTTTGAGTATATGTAGGAATTTCTACCATTTTGTTAGTGTCAATGGCAGAGAAAAACTCCCATATTGTAAAGTTTTAATGAACATTTTGGTTCTTTGGTTATGTATATATATTTGAAACTTCTTGTTTAATGACAGTCATCTTTCTTACTCCCTCTCATTTCCCTTTGATGTTGAAAGAGTTCATGATTGAATGATTCACTTGAATTATTGTGACTTCATTATGATGAAAGTTTGATTATAGTGTTGTTATAGTTCCTTTCAGTTTATTTGAGATTTATATTCGAGAATTTCTTGTGTTTAAATTGTTCCTCCTTGGGCTGTTGAAAGACTCAATGTCCTTGGCAGACCTCTACATTTTCTCACTAAAGTCTTCCTCCTACTCACCCTTACTACAACTTACTGTCTGAAGTTAAACTAAGACCTCACCTGCTCATACATATCAGTCCAGTTTTTTGAGTTAAGACGATATTTTCCTGAGATTGCACCCATTTGACCCCTTTTTATAACCAACCTGTGACATAAAAATATGATGGGTATCGGTCTTACCTCTGCCGCAAAACGTTTCGAGCAAAGAAATAAAATTATAAAGAAAATGAAGTAATTCATTTCCTTTCTTAAATTCCGATAGACAAAATTTAATCTCATTTTATGTTAACCATCATCATCATCATCATAAATAAACAAATTTTATTATTTTTAAAGAAATTATTAGCTTCGTAACAATAGAGAAGAACCCTTTTCAGCCCGCTCAAATTTCTCGTATCAATGGGTGTTAATCATCATCATCATAAAGTCTTAAAATAGTTTTAAAAAATCAATAACTTTACAAATCATCTTATCTTAAATTTTATATATAAAAAGAGAGATACAAATATATTAATAATTACACTTTGTAATTTATGATTCATTTTTTAAATATATTAATAACTATATAATTACACTTTCTACTTTATTAATTGATGATAAAGGTGTCAATTATAATGTGCTTGTGCCAAGGTATGAAAATCACCATTCTTATTCTAAACCTAGATTGAAAATCATCCTTCCATCTATTCCACCTGAAATTCTAATTCACAGTGCCACAATTTATTGTGATGATGTCCTTGCTACAACTCTTCAAGCCTATTTTCGAATTCTCTAGTTCATGCAACATGCAAAAACCACTTCCATAGTGGCAATGTGCCATTATAACTCCCCAAATAACTATCTACCCTACTAGGTGGGAACAACTTGATCTTGCTAGAACAAAATCCAATATGAAGAACTTGCCTTAACCTATATAGGTAGGCCATACCTCAACCCAATCTTATAAAAGTAAGATTCCCTTCATTCTCACTTGAAAAATCCATAGCTTGGGCCTATAAGAAGGAAAGTTGGAACAAGGAAAGGTAGATGAACTACAAATAACATAATAAATCTCATGAGGACCAACCAAAAGTATTGGCTCTCCTATCTTTTGTTCTCATAGAATGAAGCTCCAATCAGAAATTTGGAGGGTGCTTCCTTCCAAGTCCTAAAGGTAGGCTTATTAAACCCACACACATCTGATCTTTGAAAGTGTTGTTTTCTTTACAGAAGAATGACATTTCACAAAGTTTTGTCTATTATTTTTCTATGAGTGGCAGCAGGATGGATTCGATTGCTTTTAGATACTACTACCATCATAACATTCATCAATATCTGCACATATGGAATGAAGTGGGAAATTAGGATATGTAGTTTGCTTATTAAATCCTTGTCATGTCAACTTAAATGCATGAGGGGGAAAGTGTTAATGGGACAAGAGATTGTCATCATTATTAACCTTATCATGGGGAAGAGATGAACTTATATTTTAATACCAAAATAGAAATAATGTAAGGAATCCAAGTTTTAGTGAAATATTTTCTTCAACTTTATGTATATTTGATTTCATATAACTCATAATAATATTATTATAGAAAAAACTGGTGAATATATACACCGTGCACTTAGCTTTTAAGAGGAAAATAAAAATAATAGTATAAATAATATATGGAATCCACATTTGAGTGGAAGATTTGCTTCAACCTTATGCAAAATTTGATTTTATATAGCTCATAATAATAATCTTATAAAAAAAATGGTGAATATATACATTCAAAGTAGTGAATTAAGCTATTTTTAAATTTTTCATTTTGAAAAAACTCAGTGTCACTAAAGTTCTATATTCTAGATTCACTATTTAATTCCAAATTTAATGAAATATGTGTTATATAGATACTTAATCAAAAGGCCAAATCAAAGGCATTTAGAAAAATGCATATTGCCATTATTTTGATAGTTTATATAATAAACTCGATGTCATGTAGCAATGTTGATGGAGGGTGAAACCCAAAAAATCTTACATGTGGATATGTATCCTAAATGAACCCTGAGTGTTAGCTTAATTGGTTGGACCATCCCCCCAATGCATGTTACTAGTGAGGAGGCCATAGGTCACAAGTTCAAATGTAGTTGAGTCACTCAACTTGATTATCAACTACTATTAAGGTAAAAAACAGAGTCATCCTCCATCTAGATATTTTAAAGAGGAGGGGGAATCCTTGTTGGGCTCTAAAGATGTCTTAAAACAACGTTAGTTTAACATTAATTTATCTACCCGAGGATTCATATTTTATTTCAATAATATCATCAAAGTCTATCCAGATAGGTGTAGAGGCTAAAATCGTGTAGTTAAACCAAATCTGAGTTTATCAACAATCAAGTTCCTCGCACATTCATTAAAATTCTGAAGTTAAAATCTATGCTCAACAGAATTGAAATCTGATCTATAACATGTTGTGAATTAAAGGCATTTAGCTAAATTGCTGAATTGATCTAACTAATAAATAGTAATTGAATTTGTGAAAGTGCTTAATAAGCTGATCTATCAATGACTATTTAATCTACTGGAAGGAAACAACTAAGTACAGTAAATTGAGAAGGAACAACAAATGCATAATTAAGAAAAGGAACAACAATTGTAAATTTAAGTGAAAGGAACAACAAATGCTAACTTAATAAAAGGAACAATGTATGCAAAAATGAGAGAAACTGCCAAGCAGTAAACTACAACAATGGAAAGTACTAGAACAACAATCGATAACATTCAAATGAATCATCTATCTTCTGTAATCAAGAAACACAACTAATCTATAAAAACATCAACACGCTCATCCATTCATCTTAACTATTTCAAAAGAGATTTAAATCACAAAACTGAAATCGAATCGATACAATTACAGATTGAGACAGTAACTCCTTCAGACTGGGCCCTTGGTCCTCAAAAGAACTGCTACTAGAAACTCAGTATGCAAAAATGGTGAAAACTCTCAAAGCTTCTATTAAGTCCATAACTGGTACAACATTTACAAAAGACTGCTTGTACAAAGAAATTCTGAGTTCTGAATGCTTGGATAAATTTCTTAGATTTCTTCCTATGATTCATTACCCTCTATATATTATAATGATATGGGTAATTTAAGCCATCTTGAGGATTGAGAGATCCTCAAGATTTATTTTGCTATTTATAAAGTTTACAACATAGAAAATCAATCTTCCTCAAAATTGCTTTGTGCTTGATCTCTTTATCTTCCAATAGTCTGCATATCTTCAAAATCTTTAAGTTTAACAATATTTGTCTATTCCTGCAATAAAATCAAACAATTCCAACCGAATTTTAGAATTTATCTAATATTACTCAATAATATTTCTAGAAGACAAACATTTTCTATCTTAATTATCTCTAATTAATGGAAAATTCAATCAAGATTATATCATAAACCATGGGAATAAGGAGAATATTTGTACCTTTTCCTCAACTCAACTTACCCCCAACTTACCTTCTTGCATTTCCTCATGCAAGCAAAGATCTTACATGTAAAGCAATGATGTTGTAGGGAGGAGAGGTTGGTTCACCAAGTTTCCTGAACCCATTCTTACTTCTAAGCTCTTCAAAAGTAGCTTCTTCTCTCTTCCTATTAATTTTCTAATCTCTCTGGTAACCCTCTGGAGGATACCAAATAATAGGAGAACTATATTTGCACCCAATCCAGGGAGGTCCTTCATCCATGATCATTCTGGTGTACCTTTCCACTCTGAAGGTGGTTGCATGAAATTTTTTTAAGCCAAAGGGTTCCCTACTCTTGACTTCATTTGGGGAGGCATCCCATCTTAGTTTGGAAGCAACAAGAGATTCTTATTTAAGCCCCCTAAAATATGGTAGACCTGAACATATAACCTGTTAGTGGATAGGAGCTAAAGACTCTACAACCCCTTCCCTCTTCATGAATATTCTGTGTTGCATGACGACTGTGAATGATTTAGGAGTTTCCGCTCTGATCCACAGATCTAGCCCAGTATCCCTATTCACGAAGGTCTTGTGTGCTTTAGCCCACCTGGTTTGGTTTTTGGTAAAAGACAAGAATGCTTGGAACTGTATATCCCCAATAAAAGGACTAGGGTTCTCTTTCCTGTTTTCTTCCACGATGAAGTTGTGGAGGTATAACTCACACATAAAGTATTGCACTTTTTCTTCTTGTTCTCTAAATCATGAAACAAACTCAGAAACAGTGGTGAACTTAATTGGTTTACCTTCTCTAATAGATTTTATCCTTAGCAAAAAATAATGCTCCAATAAAAAAAGGTGTAATTAGTAGCAGGAGCCCTGCAATCTACTGCATTAGTATAGACAGAGAAAAATTATTTGATTTGCTCCAAAGCTTTATCTAATTGGCCCTGTACTTTCTTTACCTTCCCTTAAGCTCTGGTGAGCTCAACAAAAGTCTCATTTTCTATTGTTGACATGGATTTAAGTTGTTTGACAACTTTTTGATGCTCTACCATGGTTACCATCTCACTCCTGCACTGAGTCAAGGTATGTTGGGTTTGCACCAACTTTGCCTCCAACCTGTCAATAATGGCACTTTGTTCAAGAGATTGAAATTCTTCCTCATTATAAACAATTGTCTCCTTTATGCCTGGGGCATTTGTCTGGGTTTGCATCATTAATTGTCTCTAAAGGAGCGAGAAAGTATGTAGGAAGCACTTACTCAGATTGGGCAGGTGTTTCTTCTGCTACTGGAATCTCTATTTGAGCTTCCATTTCATGTGTTTCCAAAGGAATCACTTCTTCATTTTGAAAAATTGCTTCCTCTGCTGCTAAAATCTTAGTTTGAGCTTCCATCTCTGTTGTTTCTTCAGTGGCATGCAACTTTTTTTGTGTTCCAACAGAACTTGTATGGACTATCGTCCTAGGAAGTGGGTTCCTTCCCTATGTTCTAGGCCTTTTGGACTTCTTCCTTTCATAGGCCTTATCAGCTTGCTCCAATTATTTCCTTAATTCTTTAATTATTTCTTTGAATCTACCAATTTTTTGATTTAGTACTTTAATTTTTTTAACCCTTATTCTCAACAACTTGTTTTCCTATTTCAACTTTCTGATTTTATTGTGGCCTTTTCCTATTGTTTTTTGTTTATGGGGAATGTCAGGGTTTTCCTCACCTTGATCATCCAATGATTGTTCCTTTGTTTCTTCTGTGTGCTCTATCTATTCTACATGGTTGTTTACCTCAGTGTGAGGTTCTAGTTGTTCTATATCTTTGGGGAATGGCATCTCTATGTCAGGGAGGTCCAATGCAAGGTTTGAAGAGGAAGTTGGTGCTTGGTGTTCTTCAGACCTGCTTATGTCTTTGATGACTGATGTCCCTAAGTTCCCCAGTACTTGAGCCATCTCTACCTCATAACTTTTGAAGAACTATTATGTAAGGATTTCAAGTGATGGTTGTGTATTTTCCTGAGTATTTTCTTGTGGGGTATGTTCTGTCTGTTCAATTTCCTAATTATTTTCCTATAAGGGTTGTTCTATCTGTATAGCTTCCTGAGTTTCTTAAGATTTTTTTATCCTTTTACTTCTTCTTCTCTTCTCAGTGGGGGTTTTAGGAACAACGATTTTTCTTTTTCTTTTCTTCTTTGATGTTTCTTCCTGTGTGATCTAAATTTTTTCCAGTTGGATGGGGTCTGCCTCAATTTTAGGTTGGGGTAATGGGAATTCCATCTGGGCACTGTCCCCTCCTTCCCGTGCTATCTCAATTTCAAGCTGGGGTAATGGAACTTCCATTTGGGCGATATCTCCCCCTTCCTATGATGCCTCAATTCCCTGTGGGGGGTTTTCATGGTGCAATTTGGGTTGTTCCATTTGTAGAGGCCTATCGGCCTCAATTAAATCACCCCAAGTTATTTGATTTTTGCTCAGGTCCTTGTTTACTATTAGCTTCACTAGTCCATGGTGACTAATTATAGTGACAGGATCTTTATCCTTCTGAGTTCTTGCAGCAACTTCATGTAACATGGCATTTAGAAAAAAATATAAATTGATTACTAACCTCTGTTTGAGTGTTGCTAACAATTTGAGGTGGCGTGGTCTCACCAAATCGTACCTCCCATCACAGGTGATATACCTTTGTATTACTCCTGCCAGCTCCCGCCATGGATCGCTGAGAGCATTGGGGTTGAGTCCCTTTCCCTTTTTATCAAGTTCTTCTCCAGGATCTATGAAAGATTCCAAAGCCTCCTTGAGTGTTGTATACTTCTCGACCCATTGTATGCCTACATTAGGGAGGATTGTAACCTGTACTATGATTTCCTCATCACCGTAATTCGTATATCTCGGACCATGGAGACTCCTCCCTGCAAGTTCTGGAAAAATGCGAGTGTGATATTTGTGTCATATCCTTGCAACCTGTTGAAGTACTCTGTCCACCCAAGATGGTGTAAAATTGCTCTTTCCTGTTCGGTTACCTAAAATAATGTGGGCTCTCGGCATACACTTCGGCCACCCATGTTTCCTGTGAGCAGATGAAGACGGCTATCATTCCTTGCTGCAACTTAGTTCGACTAGCTTTGGAAGCAATATTACCAAAAATAACAAATATCATAGAACAACAAGTGTATAAAAATGTTATTTTTCCCATTTATTACAATCATTATGATCTATCGAAAAATGTGCAGAATATATGCCCCCTCATAAATGGATAGGTCGACCTCGACCATCAAAATGTATGAGTGTAATAATGGTAGGTAGTTCAGGTGAGGTGTGATTACTATGTCACTGCCGCCACTGGGAAAAAAAATCATTAATAACTTTCAAAAATAACTTTAACGGTAATTATGAACAATCATCACTTTGTGTGGGAAATTCAAATTGACATACCAATGTTCAAAAAACGTTTAAGGAAAAAAGACTCTAAATAATTTTAAAATTTGTTCACGTATTTTAGAAATATTCCACATATCATAACATTGTAACCGTCCCTTGTTATTGGATATAACCAGAATGATAGCCTCTTTTTAGGAAAGGAAATCTAGGAACACACGAAAAAAACTTGGCGTATTAAAGATAAACTTCGATACCACAGGCAGAGCCACTGCTGCCAGTAGGCATCCATAGCCTCAACATGGTTTCCTTTTAACCCATAGATGAGCTCGTATCCTTAATAAATAGTTTGAATCATCTTTTCCCAAAAATACCACTATCCTGGTTTGGTAGATAGATAATGATAATGCCACTCACTAGATTGTAACTTAAGTGAACAAGTCGGCTCGTGATGAGACCTCTTGTCCTTTGACGAAGAAATGCTAAAGGCCATTGCCCTGGTGTGGTAGCCATAGTGGGAATGTCACTTATGTTATTATCTGATGATCGTGTTAGGTTGGCTTGTGATGAGACCCCCTCTCCTTTGTGGGAGAAGTTTTATTAGTTTACTTATATTTAATTTTTTATTTTATTTTAGGTTCTATCAAGGGAGGCTCATCTACTTCTTAAGAGTGAGGGATGGCATAAGAAGTGTAAGAATGCCAAGTAAAAAATGTGTTTTAGACTCCTTATTATAATATGAAGGCAAATTATCATTCAAGTATATGTAGATATATAGGAGAAAGAAACCAATTATGGTGGTTAATGAATTCTAAACAATTTTTAAGATAATTCAGAGAAATTAATCCAAAAACAATTCACTAAGGTATGTTAAATAGTCCACAAAAAAATGACAAAACGTTACTCATGATCATTAGAAGTAGTGTTGATGAAAATTAATTAGTGAAGGTCATACCCAAATGAGTGACTGACATAATAATAGCATGCTTGTTCATGAGAAAAGAAATGTGACTTTTGATAAAAAGGAACAGCAATAAGAAAAACGTAGAAGGAACAACAATTGTTCCTTTCAAATGAATAGCATTATCCGAAAAAGGACCAACAGTCACTATAAAGGGAACAACAGTGTATCAAAGGGAACAACAATTGTTATTTCGAATGGACGATACTCCTCGCAAAGGGAAAAACAATCATGTGAAGGTAACAACAATTGTTCCTTTCAAAGGAACGACAACCATATGCAAAGGGATCAACAATTGTTTCATGTTAAATGAACAACAACGATGATGTTCAAATTTTAACCATCTAGTTAAGTGATTGGAAACCTCCCACAAACATTTTTGTTTTAGTGAATCTATGATTGATTAGTCATCAACTAAATTCATTCAATTTCTATGGGTAAGTTTATTCAATAATCGAAGTATTGGATGGTCTGTTAGTATCATGCAGACATGTTCATTTTCTGTGAAAACAGGTTTTATATTTACTAGGTTTTGTAGGAGCGAGGAACATAAAAGAGTGCTAATTATACTCATTACAGTCATCTTTCCCAATTCTTATTCTCTCAAGTGACTTTTAAAGACTAAAAGAAACTAAAGACTTAATCAAATCTGTAAATAAAACTATATACAATATGTACAGTGCTGATAAGAATCATCATTTTATGAAGTTGAGGTTGCTAGGTTACCTTCCCACAAACTAAAATCTAAACAATAGGGTCCTTACTTACTTCTTGGCAAAATGATTCTTTTGAAAGCGGTTGATGGTAGAGTCATAACTGATGTCCATTTACCAGAAAAGGAGAACCAGATCCATCGATGGTGATTAAGGTGACAGTGTCGTTATCATGAACTTCATAGATTTCATATGGTTCGAGTCACCTTGTCTGTAATTGTCCAGGAAAATCCTAAAATCTGGAATCATAGAGAAGCACCCAAATGCCTTTCTGAAAGGATTTATTCTTGATATGTTTATCATGCCAGCTAGCTCTCTACTGTTGAATAACATTTGTGCATTGTAGGGTGAACATGTGTGCTTCATCTAAATCATTGAGTTGTTATAAGCATTGTTTATGTGCCTCTATAAGATCCAGTCCAATTTCCTGGGCCATCCTTAGAGTCTTGATCTCAAATTAAATTGGGAATATGGGTTATTTGCCATAGAATAGATGATAAGGGGAGTAGCCAGTAGTGTTACACCATGTCGTGCAATAGGCCCATAAGGCATTTGGAAGCTCGGCTGCCCAATTATAACGGTTTGTTGAGACGTTTTTGTCAAAATTGCCTCCAAGACTTTGTTGGTACTTTCTACTTGTTTGTTTTCCTATGGGTGGTAGGGGGAAGTAACTCTGTGCTTGATATGATAATTTTGCAGGGTGGTCGTGATTCAATGGGCTATAAATTGTGACCCTCCATTAGTGATTACTTCCCTTGGTAATCCATAGCGTACAAATATTTCAAAAATAAATTTAATGACTACTTCCTCTGTTGTGTTTGTCAAGGCTACTGCCTCTACCCATTTGGTTGTATAGTCTGTTCCAACTAAAATATAATCCTTCTGGTTTGATTTTGGATTGAAGGGGCCAACAAAATCCAACGCCCATCTTTCAAAAGGTTCTGCGACTATTTGTGCTTGCAGGGGCATTTCATCATCTTGGTCGGGCCGCCCCATCCTTTGACAGCTATCACAGTCATGGACATACTTCTTTGCATCCTTAAATACTGAGGGCCAGTAGTATCCCATCTGTAAAATCTTATTCCCAGTTCTGTGTTCTGCAAAATTTCCACCACAGGGCTCATCATGACCCGCCTTTAGAACATCCTAAATTTCATCATCCCTTACACATCTTCGGATCTGGAGGTCAGCCCCTATGTGGAACAGATATCCACCAATCCAAGTGAATCGTGAACTACACTGGACGATCATTTTCCTTTATCTTGGTGATAGATGTGTTGGTAGTTTCCTAGTTGCCAGATAATTAGCCACATCAGCGTGCCATGGTGTTTTAATAGTGACTGTGAACAGGTGTTCTTCTAGAAATTGGTCATCCATTGTCATAGAATCATCTGTTTTGGGTATGTGGGACAATAAATCTGTGACGCGATTATCTTTTCCGGGTCGATCCTTGACGGTGATGTTGAATTCCTACAATAGTAACAACCACTGAGTAACCCATCCATTAGTGATTGGTTTGTTAGCTAGATATTTAATAGAAGAATAATGGGATAGGTTGTTATATAGTGGTGGAATTTATTAATAGCATGTATAATGGATAAAAAAAAAATCTCTGTTACTGTATAATTTAATTCAGCAGGAGTGATATTTTTGCTAATAAAATAAATAGCATAAGGTTTCTTGTCTTCTTCCTATCCAAGGACAACACCTATGCTGATATCCAATGCATATGTAGAAATATGAAATGACAATTTCCAGTTTGCCCCTCTTAGCACCGGTGTCTTTGAGACCAACTTTTTAAGTCTTGTAAATGCAACATCACACTTGTAAGACCACTGAAATTCTGCATTACCAGTTAAAGCATGTAAAGGTCCAACTGTTCTTGAAAAAGTTTCTATGAATCTGCGGTAGTATCCTACAGCGCCAAGGAAACTATGTACCTCAGTTTGTGTACAAGGTGTAGGTAGATTAAGGATTACCTCTATTTTTGTTGGGTCTACCTTGATTCCCTCTGCAGAAACATAATTTCCCAGTACCACACCTTCAGTCATTATCATATGACATTTTTCATGACTCAAACACAGCCTAGTAGCAATGCATCATTCCAGTACCTTCTCTAGATTGCTCAAAGCTTGATCATAATCAGTGCCATAAGGGGTGAAATCATCCATGTAAAATTCAAGTCCTTCATTAATCAGATCAGAAAATATGCTCAGAATGGCCCTCTGGAATGTGGCTGGAGAATTACATAATCCAAAGGGAAATACTCTATATGAAAAGGTACCCCAGGGACATGTAAATGTAGTTTTATCTTAGTCTTATGAAGCAATCTGGATCTGATTATAGCCAGTAAAACCATATAGGAAGGAGAAGAATTGATTCCCTGCTAAAGTTTCAAGGAATTGATCAATAAAGGGTAAGGGAAAGTGGTCCTTCTAGGTAGCTTTATTGAGCTCTCTGTAGTCTACATAGTTTCACCATTTCCCATTTGTCTTGGGGACGATTACTAGTGGGGAAACCCACCGACTATCTGAGATAGGATATATAAAATCAACATCCAACATTTTTTGTAACTCTTCTTTAACAACATCCCTGAGATGAGGGTTCAATATTTGTTGGGGTTGTCGGATGGGTCAGGCATCTTTCTCAATATAGATATGATGTGTACATAATTGGGGATCGATTCCGTTCATGTCAGGATATTCCCAAGCAAAAGCCTACTGATATTTAGAAAGGATCTAAATTAATTTGTGTTGTTGTTGCTCATTTAAATTAGCATTAATATTCAGAAACCTCCCTGGTGCAATTTCAACTTATTTGTTTTTATGGACTGTAGTAGTGGGGATATGTTGTTCCAACAATTCTTCCAAAGGATCTCCCTATGCTTCATTATCTAACACAACTTTTAACATTTGACATGTTGGATTGCTTATAATGGTTGGGCTATTAATGAATCTATCGATCATATCATCCTCTAGTTGGTTCTTGAGTCTAAGGGCTTATTCCAATGTGAGAGGAGATCATAGATCCTTTTTTGGATATCTAGGTGGTGGAAACTATTGATGTATAATAGGCAGGCTTGGTTTTGTTGGAGGATATAGGATGAGGTTCTTTGTAGGACTTCCTCTAGAAATATTCATGATGCCTGTGTGACATCCTATGTATGCATCTGTTTTTGCAAGCCATGGCCTTCCTAGTATCAATGGGTGTCCATCGAGTCCACTTCTTGGGTTGATAATGAGGAAATCAGTTGGGCATTCCCAAGAGTCGACTAAAACTTCTATATCTTGTAATGTGCCAACTGGTTTAACCATTGATCTATCAGCCAATTGTAACATAATTGAATTAGGTTCGAAGGAGGTGAAACCCAGGATATTACAGGTCTCGATGGTCAAGATATTAATGGCTGCTCCAAAATCTACTAGTGTATTTGGAAAAGAAAAACCTTGAATATGCATTGTTACCATGGGATTCCATGGGTCTGTATACTTGACCAACTCCTTCTTTCCTAGAATAAGATTCGACAAGGCTCCTACCACACGAATAGTTGATGGATTTTTAGCTTTCCTAACAGGTTTCTTCCCACATAATTCTTTAATTGTCTTTGCATAAATTGGGATGTCTTGCAGAGCCTATAGGAGTGGTATATTAACAGAGAGATTCTTTAGTTCCCCTACAATGTTGAAGTTAGGATATACAACTGCCTTTTCTATCATTATCATCTCGGGAAACGGGGGATGATGAGTTGCGTCCTCATCAGGGTTTTGTGGCTCAACTATGTTTCCCCCTTATTCCATTTCTTCTGTTATGACCACAGTTGAGGGTGTTATTGTTGGTTGTATATTATTTTCATTCTCCTACTCGTGGTTAGTGTTACTTTATTTAGGATAAATTATGTTCCCTAACCTCAACCAGAGTTCATTTCATCCTACTGAGTTGATTTCCCCGTCCAAATTCTTGATAATTTGTACAAGATGCACTGGTCTATTATTAGGATTTGGATTGGGTTGAGTTGGTAATGAGGACGCATTTGAGGTTGAGGGTTCTAGGGTAATTGGAGTGGTGATTGTAAAGTGGGTTGAGATTGGAGATCCATCCCCATGGGTTGATTGGTCATCCCCATGAGGCACTGCCATTTTTTATTCCAATTGGGGGCTTGGGCAGCTGTGCTAGTCCACTGTGAAGGATATGGGTTATTACTTGGATTTTTCCAGGATGCGGTAGGGTATGGAAAGTTAGGCCAGGTGGAATTTGCAGCTGATTGATTTGGCCAAGTGGGATTTGTAGAAGATTGATTTGGCCAAGGTGCATTAGGGTATTGTTGGGACTACCAGGTTGGGTTAGCAAATGGTTGGCCCTGCCATGTGTTTCCAAAATTTTGATACTGGTTATACTATGCAGAAAAGAAAGAGGAAGGATATTATAGCGTACTTGGGGGACGAGCTTTCCATTGGCGACACTGAGCCATCAGATATATCGGTTTTATTTCCTCTTCTGCCTCTTTAAATACAACTTTTAGTCCTGGGAGCGATGGGCATTGTTATATTGCATGGTATTTGGCACAAATAGAACACACCCTAACCACATCCAAAGGACATTCCCTCAGACCATGTTTCTTTCTGCATCGGTGGAAAATATGGCCAAGGACTGTTATGTTTCTACCTGTTTCTGCTTAGCCTGCAGAACATCCAATTGTGTAGTTAGAGTACTCTAAATATCAATTTTGAAATTCTCTAATAGATTACTGACTTCGGCTCGGGTGACACCCCTACTAGTAATGTTGCTATTTCTAGTGAGGGGAGCCCGCATTTCTGATCTGGTCCATGTACTTCCACGTGAGCACCTGATGCACAATAAGATAATATTATCGTAAGCTTCCTCATAAATATCACCCTTCTCCATTAAATTCAGTGTTTCTACCCATTCATCCTTCATTCCTTTTATCAAAGTGGATTTAAGTACCTCACCTGGTAGTGTGTCATACGATGATCTTTGAAAATTATACTGAAACCTTTCAACATATTCCTCTAGTGTCTCATTTTCTTTTGCAGTCATTTGAAAGATTTTGACTTTTAGATCCCTGGTTCTACAGTAATCTTGATATTTTGTGAGGAAGGTTTGTTTCATCTCATCCCACGAATTGATGGTTCCTCCTCCTAATCTCATAAACTAGCACAAAGCTTCTCCTTTCAAGGTGGAAGGGAACAACTTCAGTTTATGGGGTTCAGAGGTGTAGTCGTATCCTCTACACAGGACATCAAATTTGAATAAGAATGCATCAGGATCCTCTGAAATTAATCCATGAAAGGTTGGCAGATTATGTAATGGGATCTCTTTCATGGGGGCATTAGAAACTGGATCAACTATTAGATATTCCAATGTGGAAGTCTGGGCTTGTGGTTGATTTGGTTGCACCATTTGGTCAAAAATATGCCAATAATCTTCAGGAATTTCTTGGCCTGGGTGTTCTATTTGGGGTGATTGATTACTTGATCCCCTAGGGGATTTAATCTCACTACCTCTATCAGGATTTCAGGTATACCTTCTCCTATCATAGGATATCCTGGATCAGGTGGTGGTGATGGTTTTTCTTTAGCAACTCCGCTGGTCTCCCCTTCTCCTTCTTCTAGATTACAAGAGTTTCCCTCGTCTAAAGGGATGAGAGGTAGAAGATCTGTATTTTGAAAACTTTGTTCAGTCCCTTCAGTTCTGCTATGAACCTTAGCATGGGCTACAATTGGTGAATTTGTTGCCTGAGGGATTCGGGTAGAACCTTTCCTGGGTCCAACCGAAGCTTGAGATTCATATTTTTGGATGATTTCATCTATGAAATTGCTTCTCCCAGGGGCCACTGATCCCTGGCATTTTGTAGTTTTTAGTGGGGGTTTTGGTTTTTCAGGTTCTTTCTTTTTAGTCATATACACGTCACACAAAATTCTAAGTACCTATGTGACCTCTATGTATCAGCTAAAGGTAGATGTTGGCATAAGCATTTTACTTATTTCCTACGTAGGTTCTTACCTTCTGTTTTCAATACCTCATCCTTCAGAAACACAACCTATGTTGTCTTTGACATTCTCCCCAGAAACGACGCCAAAATGTTGGGCTCTAAAGAAGTCCTAAAACAACCTTAGTTTAACATTAATTTATCAACCCAAGGATTCATCTTTTATTTCAAGAATATTAGCAAAGTCTATGCAGATAGTTATAGAGGCTAAAATCGTGTAGTTAAAGCAAATCTGAATTTATCAATAATCAAGTTTTTCGCACATTCATTAAAATTCTAAAGTTAAAATCTATGCTCAATAGAATTGAAATCTAATCTACAACATGTTGTGAATTAAAGGCATTTAGCTAAATTTCTGAATTGATCTAACTAAGAAACAGTAATTGAATTTATGAAAGTGCTTAATAAACTGATCTATCAATGACTATATAATCTGCTAGAAGGAAACATCTAAGTACTTTAAATTGAGAGGGAACAACAAATGCAGAATTAAGAAAAAGGAACAACAACTGTAAATTTAAGTGAAAGGAACAACAAATTCTAACTTAATAAAAGGAACAACATATAATAAAATGAGAGGAACTGTCAAGCAGTAAACTACGACAATGGAAACTGGAACAGAAATCTATAACATTCAAATGAAGCATCTATCTTTTGTAATCAAGCAACACAACTAAATCTTAACTATTGCAAAAGAGATTTAAATCACAAAACTGAAATCAAATTGATACAATTACAGATTGAGACAGTAACTCCTTTAGACTAGGCCCTTGGTCCTCAGAAGCACTGCTACTAGAAACTTAGTATGCAAAAATAGTGAAAACGCCCAAAGCTTCTATTAACTTCATAACTGGTACAACATTTACAAAAGACTGCTTGTACAGAGCAACTTCAAGTTCTGAATGCTTGGATAAATTTCTTAGATTTCTTCCTATGATTCATTACCCTCTATATATTATAGTGATATGGGTAATTTAAGCCATCTTGAGGATCGAGAGATCCTCAGGATTGCTTTTACTATTTATAAAGTTTACAACATAGAAAATCAATCTTCCTCAAAACTATTGTGTGCCTGATCTCTTTATCTTCCAATAGTCTATGTATCTTCAAACTCTTTGAGTTTAACAATATCTGTCTATTCCTGCAATAAAATCAAACAATTCCAACCAAATTTTAGAATTTATCTAATATTACTCAATAATATTTCTAGAAGACTTTTTAATCATTTTCTATCCTAATTATCTCTAATTGATGGAAAATTCAATCAAGATTATATCATAAACCATGGGAATAAGGAGGATATTTGTACCATTTCCTCAAATCAACAATCCTGCAAGGTTTTTCTTGGGAAAATCCCCAAGGGTTAGCTCAATTGGTTGAACCATCCACCCAAGGCATGTTATTTATGAGGAGAACTTAGGTCATAGGTTCAAAGCCAATCAATTCCCTTGGGGTCACTAATCGTTATTATGGATAGT
The DNA here is from genome assembly GCA_032191745.1 of Picea mariana. Taxonomy (NCBI): domain Eukaryota; kingdom Viridiplantae; phylum Streptophyta; class Pinopsida; order Pinales; family Pinaceae; genus Picea; species Picea mariana. The sequence goes on from JASDQU011178857.1 coordinate 22,066, forward strand.
GGTTGAACCACCCTCAATTTGGATATTCTAGTGAAGATGGAGAGATCCTATGAGGTTTTCCTTGGAAGAAAAAAAGTATATATATCGCGAACTAAAGACCAAATCAAAATATTCTATGAAATAATCAATTATCATTAGTTTTATTATATTTCTAATAACTTACACAACCAAGTTTCTATAGTGTAACAATGCAAAGGGAGGGTGGAACTCAAAGTCTCATATAGAAAAATAAATATATTTAACTAAAAAACTAAATTGATGTCTTTTGTAAAATACTCGCTAGCATTATATTTGTTATCATTTTGATAGCTCACATAATATGGATAAATATCCTCAAATAAAATATTAGGTTGATGATTGTTCTAAGATAAAAATAATACATGGCTTGTGTTAGTTGGTAGACCTTCAAATTCTTAGTGTGTATTCCTATGATGCGCTATAATATATTATAATCCCTGCGACATGCATTTGAATTCCATGGTTTCCAAGGGAGATGAAGAAGCACAAATGAATATAGTAGATGAAGATCGGTGGGAAGTCGAGTTTGACAAATACAAGCAATTGCTAGAATACAAATGGTAAGTGCTATTTGTTCTAGCAACAAGTGTAAGTATACATGGAATAATCTTTCTGACTTATTTTCTACACACAATATAGTTGAATTGTTTTTACCATGCCAAAATAAATTCTATTGTTAGAATTCAACTTTTAGAATTCAACTTAGTTTTCTACTTGTTGTTCATTGGGGAGCTCTCAGGGATATGAGAATGATGGTAAGGAATACTTAAAAGTTTTGATATTTTCAAGGTAAGGTTACATACCATATTGTGGTTTTAACAATAATGTAAAGCAACTATATTATGGGACTGGGAGGCAAGGGAACACCCAATCAATAATTCTATACTTATTGATTGGAGTAATCCATTTGTTCAACCAAAAATCGCTCATTAGATCTTGTTGGAGAGGCAAGCTCCACCAACTTGTGATAGTTAATACCCCAATAATGTGAAGGGTCTAGAAGTAGTGGTATCTGTTAAAATCCTTGAGGTATTGGCTTACTACCAACACATTATGAAACCTATGTCAAATAATTTCAATATAGCTATTATATATGGCACAAAGAACCTTTGAAAATCTTGAACAAGTGAAAAATCTCAAATGCATGTTATTTGTCTTGTTTCCATAGGTATCACTGTATTGACAATGATAAGGATTGGAATGGGATGCAATAATAAGGAGGATGGGGATCTAAGGAGACCAAATATATAGTAGGGAGATCTAATTTTGGAGGTCATCAAGAGTTATTTTGTAAACATAAGGTGTAAAGAAGGGTTTACCCTTGAAGTGGCAGATCTAATTTTGGAGGTCATCAAGAGTTATTTTGTAAACATAAGGTGTACATAAGGGTTTCCCCTTGAAGTGGCATTGTTATTCATAATGGAATACCTCTATCGCTCAAGCTAACTAACAACCCAAAACGAAGTCAAATTTCCCTTAGTCCATTAACACCATCCTATTCTAATCACAGTAACCAATAGAAAACCATAAACATAATGCCAAGAAGGAGATATTGAAATAACAACCAACCATGTTTGAATTTGACTTAGTGTGTTGTGCCATAACTCAAAACCAATGCAGTTTCCTCGTTCCTGTTACCCATCCACATCCACATTGTTTCCATTTATGGAAATGGAACTAGGTTTAAAATGTTGCATTAGGTGGTCTCATCAAAATTCCCATGTCAATATCATTAGGCTACCCACATAATGGTTCGAGATGCTATCCAAAAGATGAACCTTGGATAAATGCCCTTCGACCTTTCACCACCATGAAGAATCATTAATTGAACCCTCAACCTTTCCTTTGGGCCACTTCTAGACATGTGGGAAACATCTTGGAGCTACCACCTAATGTGCCACTCCGTTTACATGCATAAGCACTTCGTTTGGATACAATTACAAGGTTGTTACTTATATAATCAATTTTTCACTTCGTTTGGATACAATTACAAGGTTGTTAATTGTATAATCAATTTTTTTTTTTTTTTAATTCTAGAGCGATAAAATTCATTAATATACAAAAAGATTACATGTATGAGAAATATGGCACCTGTGAATAGAGAGCCCCCATTCTTGACCAACAAAAGTTAAGACTTTAAACCCAAAGAAAAACCTGCCCATACAAGGGAAACCAGGCATATAATGTTCTATCAAAAAGCTTGCCCATGCAAGGGAAACCATGAAAATGGTATAAAAAAAACATGAGTTGTGTTTTCTAACCTGAGAACTCGGTAAAACCAAAAAAAAAAACACAAGAGAAGCATAAGACATAAAAACTAGAGCTAATTCTGGGGAAAGTTGGAAACTGTTTCATCAGGGTGCTCTTCAATTATCGGACAACCATAAGCTCCTCCACTCGATGAGTTGTTATGAATTTCCTTGGGAGGGTGGCCAAGGGTCGCTTCCTGCACATTTTCTTGAGTCGAGAGTGGTTCCATTCTTTGTTGAGCAGGAAGCTCCGTAGCTTCTGGAAGAGGAACATTATTTGTATTTTTTTTAATTTAATTCATTTTAAAAAATCACTTTAAAAATTAAATAAATCTTTATCTTTTCTTTAATTTAAATAATAAAACATGAATTACACATAAAAATAGAATTTAAGATAAATGAAGACAACGTCACCATCTGTTATGATATGGTATAAAGAAGGATGGATGTATTATGTATAATAGAAAACATTTGGTTAGACGTCCATGGAATTAATCTGATTGCAATTAAATTATATTTAATTTATGTGAAAGGATTTTTAAAAATTATAATATGCGAAAGGATTTTATTATAATTAGAATTATGGAAAAGATAAACCTTCATCACTTTTATAAATATACGTTTTACATTCCAATGCCTTGAAAATAAGTCCGCGCCTCTTTAAATATAATGCATGTTCACATCATAATTCAACACTTCTATCATTATCATCGATGTGAATAGAGTACAAAGTATAATTCTCCATTATTATTATTATTAAACTATAATTATTAATATCTTTTATGATTAAGAATATGAATATGAATATATATAAATACATGTTTATTTTTTAATTTTATAAAATATATAATAAATGAATAGACTTAAAAATGTTATTTTTTTAATGCTATGAAGTTAATAATTTTTTAAAAAATAATTATATTTGTTTTATTATAACAATTGTGTTAATAGCTTTCATAGAGAACAAAAATTTAAAGAACATGCTAATAGAAATTATGGAATTTTGTTTATCAAGTGGGAGAACCTATGAAGAACCTACCAACAGAACATTACATTTGGAAGGATAAGTTTCTCACATCAAATCATCCACGTCCAATCTAATCAAGCATGAATGGCTAGGTCTTGGTCCATTATATTGATATCGTCATATTATCGTTGTCGGTATTGGTCAACTAGGCTCATTATTTGTAATAGTACCATTTGTCTCCTATATATACCAAGGAGATCTAGTTTTAGATATAATAAAGAGTTATTTCGTAAACATAAGTTGTGAATGAGGTTTCCCCTTCAAAGTGGCATTGCTATTTTTTCACTATTTATTATTCTCAATATGTGGCATACTTATTCTTTCTATTTTTATGTTATTTGAAGTATTTGATTCAAAACATTAACCAAATTTGCTCATTATAGATAAATAGCCTAGATCCTATTGGTCCCCGGTTTTGATCATGTTTTTGCCTATATTATACTCCAAAGACTTCCATTTATATACCCAGTACCACCCTTTTGGCCTTGTTTTGACATAATTGACATCTCCCTACCATTCAATCGGGCTACTTAAGGTATCTTTACATTTCAAGCTATTCTTATGCACTTTGATGCTTTAAATTGATATTGGAACTAATGTCGCCTGGGTTAGGTACCACTTCTATTTTTGGAACAGGATGTCGGTACCAGGTACCAACTCGTACCCGTGGAGATACCAATGGAGCCGCTCAAGATCTGTGCATTATGGCCCGAATGAAAGACAGAGAGATTCGCATGACAACTGGAGTCATCGCCCACAGGGTGCTTGAAGGCATAATGATAAAACTGGGTCGTTAACTCTTCATCGTTCACACTTCGTGACACTACGTGTCACGAAGATGTGAAGTACGTTTTAAAACTTGATTCCAAGCTATTTTCGGATCGGGGAATCC
>JASDQU011178858.1:0-15602 GCA_032191745.1 Picea mariana
TTTTTCTAACAATTCCAAACAACCCAAGGCTACTAATGAGTCTTTCCAATTGTTACATCCATGAATATTTTTATGATGAACAACAACAAACAAATATAAATATGTATAAGCTTATTCTTGAGGAGGGTGTTTTTACTGTGGATTGTTTGTAGCATTCAGTTGTAGGTATCTAGTAGCAATAGAGGAAAATTATTTAGCATTGAAAATGAAAAATTAAGTATCCAGTTGATGGAGAAAGTTTTTTATCTATGCAGAAGTATGAAGAGGATTCACGAGCCACCACATCAATTCAACATCATCATACCTCATTTTGGAAAAACAATTACAATTCTAGGTTACAAGATTTAAAAAACCCTTAAAATATCAAGTTGTAGAGTTCAAAGAACTCGAATGAGTCCCAATATCTATTTGAATATTTTCAAAATCTTTGCCAAAAAGCATCTACGTGTTTCATAAATACCAAAATATTGCAAAGATTTTTCATGGTTGGTTTTCCAAGAGTTCCAGGACTCAATTTTATGTTTAAAATATTATATAATTTCAGTATTGGATCTGTAGTGCCATTGACAAAGCATTCATTAACAACCAATTTTTATTACAAGACATTTTTAGGAAAAGATTCAAAAGATCAAGGATTGTTTTCTCTCAAGAATGAGGAAATTCTTATATCCTATCTCTGAATTTTGTTTTATAGACTTGAAGGATTGAAATCAATCCAATTATGTTTGTATTTTTCTAAAAATACCTTATTCGTATCCATAGTATCCCTATCTATATTCTCCCTCTAACTTATCCTCTTTCCAATATTTCTCATTTGGCCTAAGAATTATTATCCTTATTCCTTATCATTTTCAATATTAAGATCATCTAAGGCCTATATAACTATCTTTCAAATAAGACAAAGTCATCAATACTCAGATCTGATTTGGAAAGACATAGTTTAAAATATGGGTTATGCTACAAAAGAAAATGATCACCCAAGATTAAAAACTTGTCCATGTCCGATCCTAAACTCTAACTTCTTGTTTATAGTATGAATTTCTTTTTATACCTTTCTACTCCTATCTATTTTCATTCTCATACAAAAAGTGTTATCACATGAAATGTTCAGGAGTCAAAAAAATTCTAAATTTTCTAATTGTTTTGTTAGATGGTCACAGAAGGACATCATTGGTCTCTATCAATCATGTGACCAGTCCTTCTTGTATGAGTCATTTTTTTTAAGTTAAGGTTTGAGGCATGTCCATGTCTAATAAATCATGTTTTGATTGTCTCATGAGTCAAGAAAACTGATCCAAGTCCATCTAAGAGTTTTGGTGTCATGATAGTGGTTATCATCATTAGAAAAAAGGGGAAAGTGTTGGTCACACCTTTTGATTTAAAGGTCATCATTATCAAAGTGTTGTGTCTCAAAAATATATACAAGGGGTTTCCATGTGTATCTAACTGTTTGGGGTCAAGTCATGTGTCAAGTCAACATGTTGCAAACTCACCTAAAATTTCGTAGTGAATCAAGAAAGTACCTCATGCACTAATCACATGTCATTATGCTTTGGAAACATGGCAAGGGGTACCTTATTGTTTTCAGTGCCACTTATTCATCATGTTCTTCAAGTCTGTTTCAAGAGGCAGGTTTGTCAATTTGAATATATCGCACTGCAAACTTAACTGTGCATTGCAAACTTGACTATGCATTGCAAACTTGACTCGATCACGTTGTGAATCCTTTGTTTTACACATAATTGCCACAATTTTTTTTCTAATTGCAGCCTCATCCAATTTAGTCTTTTTTTCTTTCCTCTCATATCCCACTTGCATTCCTTTCATTCTCACATTGTTGTTGTGCATGAATACTTCATTCACTAAATCCTAAATTGTGAAAAAATCAAATCAAAAACCCTAAATCTTCTTGTTTTCATCATACATCTAATAACAACTGTTATAAAAGAGTAAAGGGTTTTCAAACAGCTATCATGGATATTCAACAAGGTAAGAAGTTTCTCAAAGGGGGATAAATTGTCGGGGTTGAGCCCCATGATCTGTAACTTATAAATTTTGAACCATTTTTCAAGGAAGCATTTCAGAGAGTGGGTTGCCTGGTTTTTTGTGAGAATATGCAGAGAGGACACCCTGAGGTTGTAGCAGGTGTTGAGGAAAAGATATAATTTATCTTAATCAAACATTTTTGAATCCCTCTTGGCTAAGGTAAGATAGTCGGGAATATCACCCTATGTTTTATAGCCTCAAAAATGTTTCCCAATCCACAAGTATTAATTACCAGGGTTTAGGCTGATTTTTTAAATGAAAAGATTGTTGCAAAATATGAAATTTTTATATAATTTTATGAAAATATACAAATTACAGAAAATAAATGTGGAGGTCAAAAGCAAAAGTAACCAAGTCACAGATTCACACAAATGAGACAGAATATCAATCATTTTATTTCATTTCAAGAAATCAAAGTATCTTTCTCTTTACAAAATCCCTGTGAGGGGATGGACCAAAGTCAAACTTAGATATCCCCAATGAAAACCATACAAAAGGACTCTAACAAGAAGTAAAAACCGAACTTTAAAATCTAGATCAGCTTGCCACATACTGCTGCCAACTTGACTCTGCACAATATCCTTTATCAGTTATGAAATTTAATCCATAAATAGACAAGTATACATAGACTATCAAAGATAGATCAACACCTCTGAAACAAGCATCTGAATGATATGGTCCAACTTTGAACTGTGTTGTCTACAATAGGACCATGATGTCAAAAAGAGAATTAGGCCTTTAATGAACTCAAGAATGAATGAAAACTGAACTATCTCATGAAAACAAAAGAGAAAACCTTAGTATTGCTTTCTCCTTCTATTCACCCCTTGTTCTTCCTTCTCATTTGGATTTTATGCATTCCAAATCATTTGAAGTAGTTCAACTACCTCCTTTAGTTAAGTTAATTAAACTTAACTAATTTTAGTTTAGGGAAGTAATAATTATAATAATAGTTAAGGGTCTTTATTAAATAATAACTAAGTAGGCGGGACCCCTTGTGACTCCCTTTTTATTCTTTACAAAAATAAACACAACTAGATAACCATTTAAACACATGCCTCCTTGTAGATCCCATAAATATTTCCAAAATTTGAATATTAAATATCAGAGATAATTCAAATTATATCCAAAATATGTAAATAACCACATTATCCAAAATAGTTTGTTGTCCAAAAATTTCTACAGTCCATTGTCTTCAACAAATCAACCATAAACACATAAATTAAAATCCATATTTGCCACTTTGAGAGGCAATTCTTCTTCTGTGACTATTGTCCCCTTTGGACTTCCCAGAATTAGCCTTAGGTTGATTCAAACCTTGAGGCTTAATCTCACTAATAACATGGGAACAATCATCCCTCAGGTGCATACGGGAGGACATTGATTTTGATGAGTCATTTGAAGGAGATGAGGGGGAAGCAACAGCTTTACCTTTGTCGTGCACATGGGGGGCCTCGGTTTTAATTTGTTTGCTAGCATGAGAGGACTAAACAAGTGAATGTACAAGGGAAATTTGAGCATTTGGATTTACAGGTGGAGGAGGAGGAGGCAATGACAAGTTGGGACAACAACGATGGCAGGAGACTGTCGAATGAACAATCTCCTTCCATCCATCATTTTTGGGAACTTCTGGTTGCATAGATAAGTGAGGAGGCACAGGAATACCAAGGATATTTTGAGGCTAGAAGGGAGGCCTCTCTAGTCTAGGCTAAACTATCCCTTGCCCAATCTAATTGAAGAAACCAGCTTGAAAAGTCGGTTCAACTCTTGAGGATCAGCATCAAAATGAATTGAGAATCTCGGCCTTCTAGGCCCTCTTTTCCAGTTACCTCTTCCCCTATTGTTTCTACCATGACTGCCTCTGCTGAAGAAACTCATCATGTATGCAGCAATTCATTAGTAACTATCCCTTAACAAACTATACATTCCATTATGTTTATATGAAACAACGTTTGGCTCAGAAATTGACATAAGACCCGTGCAATTCAATCCATAATAAATTATTTAATAATTTCCCAGTGAGCAGGGGGTGAAATAGGGTTCATGGGATATCTAGAGGGATTGTAATGAGAGAAAAAGTGGTATCATGACAGGGAGTAAGAACATGAGTACTTCTCAACAATTCATTAAATAACTAAATGTGCAATCAATACCAAAATATATCAGCTACCACCTATTTATGTGTCATATCTTTACCACTGCCATACAAAGTGTTTAATTTTTTTAATAGAACAAGGCATGTAAAAATGAAATTGGGATCGTGAGGGGGGTATAATGAGCGAAAAAGTGATAGTATGAGAGGGAATAATACAGATATTGTTCATAAAAAATAAATTAAATCAAACAAAAACCATAACTTTGTTCTGACCACTATCCAATAAGCATCCACCTTAAAACCAAAATCATTTAACTATCCTTTATTTACAAACAGAATGCTTGTTGACTTCAATAAAAAGACAATTCAATTGCCCAGAATTCTTCAATTATATCAATATTTGTATCTTATACAATAACTATGCAACATCATATTAACATCACTACTAATTTCACAATAACATCATAGCTATTTGAGCCACAGTCCTTCATGCTCCAATGCTAACCCTTTTTCTTTTTAAAACAAAATATAATATGCACAGTGGTTCCAAAAATCCATATCCAATATTCATTCCTTGAAATCGAATAATAATAGACCCAGTATTAACCACCAACAGTCGACATTCCATCACTGTTGACATAATTTATTTGCATTAAAACTCCTAATTGGCTCTGATTCAATCATACACGGGTCTTCAACAATATAATCGACATAATCTTGATTTGAAAATGGCATTTAACCAATATCATGCAACTCTTATCCTGATTTTTTTCGAAAATCGAACATGTACATGCTTCCTTAAAAAGAATTACCCAACAATTGATAGAGCCCAAAAGTGCCCAACATGAAACAGAAACACTTCGAGCTCAGCAGAACCAAGTCATGCTCAATAAACCAGGCACACACAGCTGCCTTTTAAACTCTAATGGGACCATGATTGTGCTAGGGTTTAGCACAATAATGGAGGGAAAAACAATAAATCAACCAAATGGAAATTCCTCGGGGTTGTAGATAACCCATGGTCAATTTCTTTTTCAAACAAATTTATCACAAAGAGACAATAATAGAGGCTCATTCAAGAATAGTCTTTGAAGTCAGGGATATCTCGTGCTCCTTTTAAAAATTTTATTGTAGAGAGGCAACAAGAGTTGGCTTAATCAAGGAAGAATCTTTGAAAACAGAGAGAGCTCATGACCCTTTTTCCTCTTAAAATAAGTTATCACAGAGAAGCAACCACATGTAATCAAGAAGATTCTTGGAAGAATAGAGAGCCCACCCTCTTTTAAAATTCATCACTGACACATAACTTCTAACTCAAAATATTGACAGTGAGGGTAACCAAACATAATAGTCAACCACATTCAATGGATAACGAAAGGGGAAAATTCTTATAAACATTGTGGAAATAATGCCCGAGCACAACCCATGGCCACCCAACACATATACAAGATTCCATTTAAAGTTATGGGTGATACAAAGATTCGAATGTGCAACACTTTTGGCAATAGTGACAGTGAAGTAAATGACATAACAAACGATAGCTCTGGCCTCGGCCAAACAAAGTAAGAACGTTGCAACTCTCAATAATCTTCATTGAAACCCATAAGAATGAAACATAACAACCACCGAGAGGAAAGGAGTGACAACAACTATTACCCAGACTGGTGGTAAAAAGTCACACAACAAAAACTCAGACTTGTTACACCATTGTCATAATTTTCGACAGAGAACCAAAGTAAAACCCCAAGATGAACAACATGTTTTACACCCAAAAAAAACCAATGCATAGGCTATCCATGCAATAAAATCCATTATTTTCCTTTAAAACTCCAACAGTCAAGATTATTCACAAAAGAAATCATATGCACAACATTGATACACAATCAAAACTTAAGAAAAAAATAGACCTCATGCAACCATGAGCCAAAACATCAATTCATAATACAAAGGGACCATCATGGATGGAAAATGAAGGAGCCATACCTGGAAAAAATGCTTTGAGGGAAGAGTTGGACTATGTTTTTCCTTTCAAAACCAGAAATCATGGAGCTTCCACAACCACCAGAGCCGAAAAAAAAAAACGCAACTATGGATAGGGTGACATGGTTGAGGTTTGTTTGAGTGACATGCAGTAAATGCACGTCGCTTCCTCTCCCATCACTATTCAATTCAACGTACAAGATATCCCATACACCATAACATCAACCATTAATTCAAACACATATCCATTGCTATATTCAATGATATATCCATTGCATAGTGCGCCACCCCGAATCATATCAAAAGTTTAACAACAATCATATGTTATAACATTACCATATATGCATCACATGTAATCCTTTAACCAAAGTGCATAGTAGTAGCAAGGTCTATCACCTACATTTGTATCAATCATATATAACCTTAGGACTCATTCATATATTTTTTTATCCTTTTATCATATGTTTATCCTTTTGCATAAAATCATGTATAAGATCATTAATTAATGTTTAATGCAAAACATAACACCTGTAAAACAAAATAATCCTTGTATCCATAGAATTTCCATGTATTGTGAGCGACCATCAACACCATCTAGCAATAACACATCAACCAACCATGTTGTCATAATGAATGAAACCATGACTTGAACCATCAACTGCAAAAGAATGTGTAGGCATCATTATAATAGTAGCAACATATAAGTGTAACACATCCATCATAGCACCACTAGTCTACAAGGGGTCCCACCTACTAGTTAATTATTATTATTATAAATAAATAATAGAGCTTGGCAATTATTTTTTAGCAATATTCATCGTTGAGATTCTAAGCGTCAACAAACTGGCGACTCCACAAGGAAATTTGTTTCCAACAGATTAAGAACTTAGATTGTCTGGTTTCATAGACCAGGTGAACATTAGATCAAAGAAATAGACATCATAATGATTATGCAATAGGGGGAAGTGAGCAATTTAAGGGAAAAAATGATTTGGTATTATGGGTATAACTCATGAAAAGTGTTAAGTATTAGGGGGTTTATCCCTGTATGCATAAGCATCTGACTAATCATAGTGAAAGCATTCTTGACTTCAAGGAGAAAAAAATTTCAGTGTACTCTTTTGAATCTTGGAGTAGATGGAAGAAAAGGAAAGAAGAATAGGGAATAAAACCAACTATCTTATCTAACAGCAGTTGAAGAAGATAGCAATTTCAATGATGTCTTCAATGGGAAACATCATGATAGTTGTGTAACCTGATTGTTATTGATTAATAATACTTGCAAAATAGCGTCGTTGTGTCAAAACTGATCCAACAATTTTTTTTTGACAAGAAACAAAGTCAATAAAAGAAATAAACAACATAAATAAATAAAAGCAATAAAACAAAACTATAATACAGAAAACATTCCATACAAAATTCATTCTTTCAAGTTGGTTCCACATAGCGCTTTAAGTGGGAACCATTGGTGCTATAGGAAAAAATCGCTCTTCCAAGTCCTTTAAGATATAGGAATTTGTGCCTAGGACAAAAGCAATCTTAAAAGGACCCAGCCATAACTTTTGGAACTTTGAATTCCTTCCTCTATCAGCATGAGCTGAATCCCACAACAATACCTTCTCATTAACCTTAAATTTGACAGCTTTGGCACTTTTATTGGAATATCTTTTAACAGTTTGTTGTCTTCTCTTTATGTTATCCAAGGCAAATGTCCATTGTTCCTCTAAATCCAAGAGTGGATCCATTCTTTAAGAGATATTGGAAGAATTTAATTCTTCAACCTGTATCAACAGCCTTAGAGAAGAAATTTATAGCTCAGTAGGAAGAATGGATTCTTGACCATAAAAAAGTTGGAAAGGAGTGCAACCAATGCTCACCTTGGTGGTAGTGTGGTATTCCCAAAGGGCGTAAGTGAGGAGAGTGTGCCATTGACAAGGCTTATATTAAATGAGCCTCTTGATAATTCTAATCAGATTCTTGTTAGTAGACTCAGCTTGCCTATAAACTGAGTCATCTTAGCATAAATAAAAGCAGGACCGTTGTTTGTAATCATTTCCAAAGGAAGACAAAATCTAGAAAAAACATTCATCTCAAGGAAAGAAATCACCTTCTCATCCTATGAATGCTTAAGTGGGACAACTTCAGTCCATTTCGTAAGACAGTATGTGGTTGTCAAGATAAAAACTTTCCCTGTTGAAGATGGAGGATTAATAGGACCAATAAAGTCCAGACCCCATTTTGAAAAAGGAAATTTAGGGAGGGCAGGTTGTAAAGGCATGGCAGAAATATGTTATTTCCCAACGAACTTTTGGCACTTGTCACAAGATCTTGAAAAATTACAAGAATCACGAAAAATTGAAGGTCAATAGTACCCTTTCCTAACAATTTTAAAAGCAGTAGTTTTAGCAGAAAAGTGACATCCTACATGAATAACAGAATCTGAAGATCCATGAGTCTCTTGTAACAGTTTGTGTGCTTCCTCATTATTCACACATCAAAGTAACATACCATCAATAGATCTCCTAAACAAGAAGTCTCCTAAAATGACATATCTGGGAGATTCAAGATGGAGCCTTCTCATTTGATGAGTATCTAAGTTATCTGGACATCTTTGATTTTGAAAGTAACACACCAAATCCTTGTACTATGGATGTTCAGCTACGGGAAGGATTTGACTATCAATATAAAATAGTATTGATAGAGAGCTATCGTGTTCATCAATTTCTTCACTTGTTTATGCATGTTGAGCTAAGTGAAGGGATAAGTCACATCCCTTAATGGTTTTAGAAGTCATGATAGTTAAATCATGCTCTTGGATCTTGGAAATCCAACGTGCAAGCTTACCTGAAAGATAAGTCAGTGAAAGAAAAAAATTGACCACAGGTAAAGGGACTTTTACCAGTGTGTGCTTGCCTAAGATAAAGTGGTGAAATTTTTCAACATCTTTGACAAGAGAGAAAGCATGCTTTTCAATATAAGAATATTTAAATTCATCATCTGACAAGATTTGACTCATGTAAGCTATTGGTTTCTCATTAACTTGGTCATCACATTGCATGAGGATAGTAGAAACTACTTCCTCTGTGGAATTAGTATATATAATAAATTCTTTCTCAAAATCTGGCTTCACCAAAACCGGTGTGAAACTGATTGTCTTCTTGATATTTATGAAATCATTTTCGATGTCATCAGTCCAAGAAAAGGAGTGATCGTTCTTAAGAAGATTGTGAATTGGTTTGACCATTACAGCAAAATCAGGAACAAACCTACGGACAAAGTTGATAATACCCATAAAGGATTGAACCTTCTTTTTGGAAGTAGGATCATTTAGGATAGAAGCAATCCTTTCGGGATCTATGCTTATTCTTGAATCAAAGACAATGTGTCCAAGGAGATTTCCGTTGGTAACGTCGAAGATAGACTTAGAAGGATTTAAATAAATTCCAAATTTCCTACATCACATGAGAACCTTTCTAAGATGACCAAAATGATCTAATCGGTTTTTTTAATACACAGTTAAGTCATCAAGATAAATCTAAATAATTTTTCCGATCAAATCGTCAAAATCTATTTGCATAGCTCTTTGGAAAGTGGCACTTGCATTAGATAAGCCAAAAGGAATATGTTCTTAAGCAAAAATGCCCCAATGTGTAATAAAAGTAGTTTTATATTTATCTATCATTTTTACCTTGATCTGATTGTAACCAGAAAAACCATCAAGTAAGGATTTCATCTGTGACCCTACAAATTGCTGCAAAATCATTTCCATATTAGGGAGAGGAAAATGGTCTTTTATGATAGCTCTATTCAATGCATGAAAAACAACGCATAATTTGATCTGACCAGTTGTTTTCTGAACGGGAACCAAATTGGAAACCCACTCAGAATACTTAACAGGGAAAATTATCCCAACTTTCAAGAGTTTTTCCAATTCCTTTCGAATAGTTTCTTCCAGTGCAAGGTTAATGGGTCTTTGTTTTTAACTAACTGGTTTTATGCCTTCCTTGATGGGAATGGCATGTTTTGTAAGAGTAGGATCAAAACCATGAATATCCTCATAAGACCAAGCAAAAACATCTTGAAATTCATGAAGTAACTCAGTGAACTTCATTTTTTCTTCATCGAAACATTGGGCACCTATCTTAACATTCTTTGGATAGTCGGGTGTCCCAATGTTCAAGGAAATGGTTTCACCCACTTTCCTTTTCGACCCCTCTTCTTTATGTTTTTATTTGCTGCCTACATCACTCGATCAAAATGAAATTTCTAGAGGAGTCAAGCCCTTCGAAATTTTGTTATCTTCCATGGATATAATCTCCTTGGGCTTATAAGGTTCATTTTGTATGAAAGCACAGATGCTCTCATCACTAGGAAAGACCTACAATGTATCTACATTGTCAGGGATATGAGGATGATACAAAGATTGAAAGATGCAATTAGGTCTTTGTGGCATAAGTTTTCGAGTAGGAGAGGCTACAAAAACATCTAACCTTCCATCCATTGAGTTCAATTCCCTTTTAACATGAGTGATGTTGAAAGATAGCAAGTTCGAGATAAGCGCCCAAAAAAATTGGGTGTAGCGTCTCACTAACTTGTTTCCAGGGGAATATATCTTGCATACAAGGTTTACAACAAGTTTAGAGTTCCCAAAAACTGTAAGGTGACCATAACCTAAATTATAGGCATTTTCAATGCCTAGCAGTAACGCTTCAAATTCAGTGACGTTGTTTGTGCAAGAAAAATCTAACCTATAGGAAAATTTGTGAATTTTACCCACTAGAGAGTACAAGATAATTCCAGCTCCATTTCCTTCATTGGAGCATGAACCATCAAAGTGCATATGCCACATCCCATCCTCTAGGTCGATTTTTTCCAAGGTAGTGTTGTCCTCATCTACAAAGATGGAATACACTCCTAGGTCATCCTCAATATAATTTACATTAGGTTGTGGGATGTTTTTATATAAGGTGAAATTATTCCCTCCCTTAGGACTATGATGTTCTTCCCATTCCGAGGAACGGATAAGTGTGTCCCATCGAGTGAGAGGTATCCACATGTCAAGGCTTTCTAGTCTCTTCCTAAGATAATTGAATAATTACTCATTGGCATGTCAATTACCTGAATATTAAGTCCTTATTTCAGGATGTGCGCACAAAACCAAGGTCACGTCCTTGATTTCACCTATGGTCGATTGTTGTAAACTATTATAGGAGAGCATGCTTCTAGCATTTTCATTTGTACAAGACAATCCTAGCTCTTCCATAATAATTTTCAACACTACGCTTGTGCCTGAACCGCCGCCAATTAGACAACAATGGGATATTTTGTCCATAATCTTTACAGAAATGAAAAATGGGGGTTTCTTTATAGGGTGTCTAAAATTATGTACACCTACATTATTTACAGTTGAGTCCTCTTCATCTACCTATTCGAAGAGATTGGCTATAGTGGAAGCTTTTCCTTCCATGAAATTTTTCATATGCTTTTGTTGCTCATGGACGGCAACTATGTCCAGGAGGGTAGCATCAAATTTAATAGTATCCAATTAATTGAGAATATTGTATTTGGAAGAGGGAAGAGGGGAGGGATTTCCTTGACTGTCAGGAGTTTTAGAAACATGTACAGTAGCAGCTGGTGAAGATGAGCTTGGGCTAGAAAAAGTGCAAGGAGGATCATATTTACATTTCGGATCATAGGATTTATTCCTAGTGTTTATGATCATGACATCCTATGGTTTTGTGAAATCTAGGACAACAATAGTAATTTCAGGCCTTTTACCAAAGATTTTATCTCTGGAAATCTTCTTTACCTCACAAGTACTTTCCTCGTGGTGTTCCTCGCAAAAGTTACACCAACTGTGAGGCATGATGGCTTTAGGTTGAAAGTTGTTTTCATTAGGATTCCTAAAGGGTGGTGAATAAGAAGATGAGGCCACGGGGGTAAGTGAAGGGACATTTCCCTTTCGATCATACGCTATCATTCAGTTATTCATGTCTTTTACAAGCTGTAAGAGGGTAGACATGTTTGTTTGTTTAACTGAGTCTCCCTAGTGAAGACCCATTATCTCAATTTGTTCTTCATACTCTAAAAAAGTATGCAAAGCGTAACCAAGGTTGTCGATAGATTTTTATTCAAGCCTATGACAGTAGGGGGAAGGTAGAGGATTATAGTAATTCATAAAATCAGCTTGGTTCTAAGGGAGAATAAGTTCAAGAATTTGGTTATATAACTTGGTGAAACGTAAGTTGAAAGACTTGATAGTCTCATTGTCCTTATAAGAAATGTTATTGTACTCTCGTAACTGCTCGGTTGGGCTCTTAGACTGCCCATAAGTAGATTTGAACCAATAAACTAACTCCTCCCAAGTGGAAAGAATATTGGGAGGAAGATCAAAGAAATCTATCATTGCTTTCCCTTCAAGGGAATTAACAAATAAGTGCATACAAGTGGCATTGTCATTGTCTCCTATGTTGTGACAGGCATTAGAAAATGTCACCAATTTTTCATTCGTAGTGACCGTTTTATTCCCTGAAAACCTAGGGAGATGCTCTTTGAATTTTGGAAGTGGAAGAGTAGCAGGTGCTAGGTTCAGAGGAAAGGAAACATGTCACGGAGTAGTAGTAGCATATTCTTTAAATTTAAAGAGACCATACTTCTTTATGACCTTAGTGGGATTGGTGGTAGACTAGAAAGGGACTTGATGACTATACAAGCTATCAATCACTGACGAGGCTGAAGGTTAAGATGAAGAAGCACCTCCAGAGCCACCACTAGATGCCATCTTGAGAATGATAATTAAGGGAGAGAAAGACGAACTGGTTGAATCAGACAAAGTTCTCCTTAGAGTACCTTGTTTGGTTGAAAAAACAACGTTTCTTCTTCCTATTTCAGCAATAAGGTTGATCTCAGGTGATAAGCCTCTTCTTCTCCTAGAGATGTGATGGTTTAAGGACATGAAAAGAATATCAAAACTTTATAAAAAAGAAAGCTATGGTTGATTCCTAGGTTGTCTTTTCCTAGCTTCCCAGCGTTCTCGGACACTTATGTCTTGTTCAATCACTGCCCACGAGTGTTCAAGCTCAACCTGGATATTAGCGGTTTCTAAGATGGTATTGAATAAGGTTAAAGCAATTCTAGTCTGATTTCTAAGACTGGGCTCAATATTGGGCTGCCTTGTAACAGGTACTGTAATGAAGAAAAGAAAGCATTCAAAGAATCAAAACTAGAAATATAAATATATTCAATGATAATCAAGCATACAATCAACCAGAGAGATATGGAATATCTCTCTAGTATGGTCGTCAAATAAATTGTTGAGGAAAAGATATAATTTATCTTACTCAAGCATTTTTGAATACCGCCTGGCTAAGGCAAGATAGTCGGGAATATCACCCTATGTTTTATAGCCTCAAAAATATTTCCCAATCCACAAGTATTAATTAATGGGCCTTAGGCTGATTTTTTAAATGAAAAGATTGTTGCAAAATATGAATTTTTTTAGATAATTTTCTGAAAATATACAAATTACAAAAAATAAATGTGGAGATAAAAAGCAAAAGTAACCAAGTCACAGATTCACACAAATGAGACAAAATAGAAATCACATTATTTCATTCCAAGAAATCAAAGTATCTTTCTCTTTACAAAATCCCTGTGAGGGCATGGACCAAAGTAAAACTTAGATATCCTCGATGAAAACCATACAAAAGGACTCGGACAAGAAGTTAAAACTGAACTTTAAAATCTAGATCATCTTGCCATAGACTGTTGCCAACTTAACTCTGCAAAATATCATTTATCAGTTATGAAATTTAATCCATAAACAGACAAGTATACATAGACTATCAAAGTTGGATCAACACCTCTGAAACAAGCATCTGAATGATATGGTTCATCTTTGAACCTTGTTGTCTAAAATAGGACCCTGCTATCAAAAAGAGAATTAGGCCTTTAATGAACTAAAGAATGAATGAAAATTGAACTATCTCATGGAAACAAAAGAGCAAACCTTAGTATTGCTTTCTCCTTATATTCTCCCCTTGTTCTTCCTTCTCATTTGGATTTTATGCATTCCAAATTAGTTGAAGTAGTTCAACTACCTCCTTTAGTTAATTTAATTAAACTTAAATAATTTTAGTTTAGGGAAGTAATAATAATAATAATAGTTAAGGGTCTTTATTAAATAATAACTAAGTACGTGGGACCCCTTGTGACTCCCTTTTTATTCTTTACAAAAATAAACAGAACTAGATAACCATTTAAGCACATGCCTCTTGTAGCTCCCATAAATATTTCCAAATTTTGAATATTAAATATCACAAATAATTCAAATTATATCCAAAATATGTAAATAACCACGTTATCCAAAATAGTTTGTTGTCCAAAACTTTCTGCAGTCCATTGTTTTCAACAAATCAACCATAAACACATAAATTAAAATCCATATTTTCCACTTTGAGAGGAAATTCTTCTTCTGTCATTGTTGTCCCATTTGGACTTCCTAGAATTAGCCTTAGGTTGATTCAAACCTTGAGGCTTAATCTCACTAATAACATGGGAACAATCGCCCCTCGGGTGCATACAGGTGGACAGTGATTTTGATGAGTCATTTGAAGGAGATGAGGGGGATGCAACATATTTACCTTTGTCTTCCACATGGGGGGCCTCGTTTTTAAGCTATTTGATAGCATGATAGAACTGAATAGGTGAATGTACAAGGGAAATTTGAGCATTTGGATTTACAGGTGGAGAAGGAGGAGGCAATGACAAGTTGGGCCAGCCACGATGGTGGGAGACTATCGGAGGAAAAATATTCTACCATCCATCATTTTTGGGAAGTTATGGTTGCATGGATACATGAGGATGCACAAGAATACTAGAGATATTTTGAGGTTGGAAGGGAGACCTCTCTGGTATAGGCTGGACTGTCCCTTACCCAATCCAATTGAAAAACCCAGCTTGAAAAAGATGGTTCAACTCCGGAGGGTCAGCATCAAAATGAATTGAGAATCTGGGCCTTCTAGGCCCTCTGTTCCAGTTACCTCTTCCCCTATTGTTTATGCCATGACTTCCTCTGCTGAATAAACTCATCCTGTATGCAGCAATTCATTAGTAACTAGCCCTTAACATAAGACCCATGCAATTCAATCCATAATAAATTATTTAATAATTGTCAAGTGAGCAGGGGGTGAAATAGGGTTTATGGGATATGTTAGCACATAATCATGTAGGGGGTGTTCTCCTGAAAGAAGCGTCCCCTTGGGAAAAGAAAGAGATTCGGAAAACCCCTTTTTCCAAAGTTTAGGGGGTGGGCGCGTCATTTTAATGAGCATGCAGTTTCAAACGGTCGAGATCTTCCCGCCTAGATCTGCGGCTTAGGTTTCATTCCCGAGCCCCCTCGCCATTATGCCTTTAACGGGGGGGGGCGGTCCGGAATTGGGCACGCATCTCTCAAATAGTCAAGATCGAGGTGCCTAGATCA
>JASDQU011178858.1:15735-26150 GCA_032191745.1 Picea mariana
CATTATATCCTGTCACCTTTGCCCCTTCTTCTTGCCATGTGTCTCACCCATGTTGTTTCCGTGATCACTCCCTTTCCTCGTTCCACGTCAAGCACGCCAGATCCTCCACGATCTATCCATTAGACCATTCAGCTGATCCAGGTGGCACCATGAGGAGACCTCCACGTCCCAGAAGGTAGAACTAACCAAGATTGTTCCCAATCCCAATAAAGCAGTTATTGAAGTTGTTGGAGGTGGTTAGACATTGTCTCCGCCATAAATGGAAAGTCCGGCAAAGGATTAAAAGTAGGTCAACTCATCTGCAAGACAGTCAGGAGTCTGATTGCGTCTGTCATAAGTGCATGATCATCTAGAGTCTACATGCACAGACTACCAAAAGACATGCAGACACAATGTTTTTAATGCAGTGTCTCATTTTCGCTATGGTTGTTTTGTTTTGAGTATATGTAGGCATTTTCGCCATTTTTGTAATCTATCGATGGTTGAGCCAGGCTCTTGATTGTAAAGTTTTAACGAAGCACTGGTTGCTCTGGTTATGTATTGGCACTTGAGACTTCTTGCCTTATGAATGTTAGCTTCTTTCCATCTCTTTGTTTACACTGTGTTAGAACAACTCGGAATTGGAGGATCCATTCGAGTTGCGCTGTTATAGAATGATGTAGGTTGGATCACTGTAATAGTTGCATTGTCTCTAACCAGTTCTTGTATTTTCTCAATGCTAAATGATTTGAAATTGGAGGATCCAGTCAAGTCACCCTTTAGTTCCCCGAAACTCAGAACCAAGAGGATCTTGTATTCTGAGCTTTTCTTCCTCATGTTGTTGAAAGGCCTGATGCCCAAGGCAGTCTTGCTCACTCATCTCACCAAGTCTTCCCCCTGCTCATTTTACAATCAACTCACTAACGAAAGTTAGATCAAGATCTCCTTTGTTTTTTACATACCAGGCCTGGTCCCTGAGTTAGAGTGATACCTTCCTGGGTCTCTACCCATTCGATCACCCATTAAATTTATTCATGACATAAATTGATGGGCATTGGGCTCTGCTCCTGTCGCAATCCAGGAATGACTTCTAACATCAACATTTATGGCACCGTTGCCAGGGACGAAGTTGAATATTTTCCCCGGGATTGAACGACAATGATTAACTGATTCTAAAGGTGCATCAGATATCAGAACTATCAAGATTGCTACTGTGCACCTGGCGACTCCACTGACGTGACTCTGTTGGGCGACCCCACTGGTTCCAACCCATAAGTGAGTCCATTGTTTCATCCATGGATTCTAGAGGAAGACACACAAGGTCTACTCCTCAGTTGTCATTAGCACCACCTGAAGCTGACTCAGAGAAGATCATCAGATTGGGAAAGTCCTATGAAGGCGGTACTTCTACTGCTAAAATAGGCATTTCTGGTGATTTTCAAGATTTTGTAGAAACTCCAACCCCTTCATTTCGTCTTGTTTTATTACCATCTATTGGAGTTTCTCGTAGTCTAAATTTCGAGAGTGTTCCTGCTGGATTTTCTCCTCCTGGTCTCGAATTAGTAGGAGAAACTCTTGTCACTCCCCTCTCCCCTGAGGTGGTACCCTGGTTCAGACCCAGCACCTCTGAACATTCTCCTACCCTGGGTTTTACTACCCCTCCTCCTGTTATTACTGTTGTTGAGGGAAGGGAAATTTATGTGCCTTTGAGCCCGCAAGCCTGTTCTATAGATTTATTGTAGCTCCTCTCCCATTCTGTAAGCTCAGCTCCTATCTTTCCACTTCAAACCTCATCTCCTCCTGGTTCCCCCATACCTATTGTTCCTATGGCTGGTGCTAATCCCCCTCTAAATAGAATGGCCGCCATAGTAGCTGCTAGATATGCTCCCTTAGTCCTACCTCAACCTGTGAATCCTCTCCCTACTGGATATTGCCTGAAATATATGCCCAAGTTCACTGGGGAAGAGGACATAACTGCGAAAGAGCACTTGGTTGCTTTCTACAGATATGCAGACAACCTGAACATTGAAAATGAAGATGTCTGGATGAGAGTCTTCGTCCAGAGCCTGGACGGTGAGGTGAGGAAGTGGTTTAGGATATTGGCCCCCGGATCTATTGCTGGGATTGAAGATCTAGATAGTGCTTTCTTGAGGCAGTGGGGAGATAAGAAGGATTTCATGTATTACATGACAGAATTCGGGTCTTTGAAGAAAATGGGAGGAGAGACTGTTTCAGATTTCTCCAAAAGATTCAATAAGATGTATAATAAGATCCCTGCTGAGATAAATCCCACAAAAGCCTCTGCCAAAATTTCTTATGCTAGTGCATTCGACCCTGACTTCTGTCTTCTATTGAGAGAAATAAGAGCTACTTCCCTAGCTCAAATGAAAGATGTGGTCATAGATATGGAATCTAATGTATTGGCAATTGACAGACTGAGGAATAAGACTAATGCAGACAGGAGAAAGGGAAGATCCGAAGCCTCGACTTCTGGCACCTTTGTGCCTCACCCTTAAGTGGATGAATTGACCAAGATAGTGAAGTCTTTGTCTGCAGAGATGGAGAAAATGAAGGTGGAGGGAAAGAGGGCATATAGAAATCCTCAAAATGTCAAAAACAAAGGAAGCTTCAGGAGGCCAAACAATATTGCTCCCCTGACTATGCAAAGAGACTAGAGAGGAAGAGATAGAGAAGACCAGAAAATTCAGGCCCCTCTTCAAAATAATTTTGTGACTGATGAGAAAGAAGGGGAAACAAATGGGCTTGATCCCGAAATCCACTGCTTCAGTGAAATTTCTCCTTTTCCTCATCTCACTCAATTAGCATACGAGGAATCTCTCATGGACAGTCAGCTAAATGAACTTAGCAAGGGAGACAAGGCTAGCAGCATCCAAAGCAGGTATAACCTGAGATCCAAGAAAAAGCTAGGAGCGCCTGATGTTCCTGAATAGCTCACTAGAACAGAGAAACCCGCTAATGTAGCAGACAACAATGAAGGTAAGAAGGCCCAACCCCTCTCTCCAATGGTCCAGAGTCATGTTCCTGAAGTAAGAGAAATCTCAAAGCTTACATCTTCTTTTAACTTTGATCATGAAATTCAGAAAATTAGAATCCCTGTGCCCCTCTCCGAACTGATCAAACATGAAGTGTTCAAAAAATGCCTCTTCGAGCTATTACAGTCTAAAGCCTCATGCCTTCCCACAGACTCCATCAATTTGCAAGATGAAAATCCTATAGTCATTCTGGGTCCTATGGTAGAAGACAAGAATGATTCATCCCCTCCCTTCTACACATCCTTGAACATACATGACAAGGTATTGCACAATTGTTTGACGGATTCAGGGGCTTCCCACAACCTCATGCCCAAAACTATCATGGAAGAATTAGGACTAGAAATCACCAGAGCCTATCATGACCTCTATTCCTTTGACTCTAGGAAATTTCAATGCCTAGGAATCATCAAAGACCTGGTCGTAACCTTGTTTCAATTGCCCATGAAAAGTGTGGTCATGGACATTGTAGTGGTCGATGTCCCCCCCAAGTTTGGTATGTTGTTATCAAGATCTTGGATAAAAAGATTGGGGGGGACTTTGCAGATGGACCTAACCTATGCTATTATTCCAGTTTTCGGAGGGGAACATAGGAGACTATACAGAGAAACCCAGCTGGCCTATATAATCAGTGATGAAGCAAATCCTACCAACCATCCTATCTTTTCCCTTGATACTGATTTAGGTTCCAGTCTGTTGCAACTCACTAATGCCCCCGAGCCTCTCCTAAAACTTAGAAAGCAGCCCACCACTTCTCATGAATTTTCTTCCCCCATCACCTCTGTCTAGAAAATGTTTTTTGATGGAGCCTCTTCCAGGGAAGGCGCTGGTGCCGGAGTATTTTTTGTGTCACCTGCTCAAGAAGCCATATCTCTATCATACAAGTTAGAATTCGAAACAACCAACAATGTGGCAGAATATGAAGCTCTTGTTCTAGGATTAAGAGCTGCAAAGAAAATGGGAATTCAGGAGGTAGCAGTGTTCGGGGTGCAGAATTGATAGTCCAGCAAATCAGAAGCACTTATCAGGCCAAGCATCCTCGACTCAGGAGTTACAGAAATGAGGTATGGGACCTAATCGACAGTTTCTTCTCAACATTTAATATTTCTTTCATTCCAAGAGAGAAGAACACAGTGGCAGATTCCTTGGCTACATCAGCAAGCATTTTCAATGTGCCCTTGCCACCTAAGTTCAGGTATGATGTAGAAGTAAAATACAGGCCTTCCATACCTGACAATGTCAAACATTGGAAGGTGTTCGAAGATGATCTTGAGATCAAAAGATTCTTGGAGACTGTCGAAGAATTTTCAGAGATGCATATTGACCAAGACTCTGTTTCTGAAGAAAATCTCGATGGTGGTAATTTTCTAAGTAAGATTGTGAAGCATGACATTGTGCAACTGACCATCAATCATATTCCAAGGGGATTGGTTCCTTTGGAAATACTTTTTGATAGGAATGATGTGGCATTGAAAGGGAAAGTCTCAGAGGATGATGCTGATACAACTCAATGCAACATTGGCACCGAGAATGAACCCAAGTTTGTCAGATTGTCAAGGAGTCTGACGAAGGAACAGAGGGTTGAATACGCTGAACTATTGAGGGAGTCTGCTGATGTTTTCTCCTGGACCTATGAAGATCTCAAAACTTATGACACTTCTGTCATTGAGCATAAAATCCCGTTGAAAAAGGAGGCAAATCCATTTAGGCAAAAGCTAAGACAGATCAATCATATGTTGTTGCCTATCATGGAGAGAGAAGTGAAGAAGTTGTTACATGCCCAGATCATCGTGCCATTGAGATATTCATAGTGGGTGGCTAACTTGGTCCCGGTAAGGAAGAAGGGTGGAGAAATTAGACTCTGTGTATATTTTAGAAACCTGAACAAGAGCTCACGAAAGGACAGTTACCCCTTACCAAAGATGGAACATATATTGCAGAGGGTAACAGGAGCATCTAGGATTTCCATGATTGATGGCTTCTCTGGCTACAATCAAATCTCTGTTCTGCCTGAGGACAAGGAAAAGATGGCATTTACCACTCCATGGGGAAAATTCATGTATGGTAAAATTCCTTTTGGGTTGATGAATGCAGGGGCAACGTTTCAACGAGCCATGGACATAGCTTTCATTGGGGAAAAGGATAAGTTTGTGGTCATCTATCTGGACGAAATAACAGTCTTTTCCAAATCTGATAAAGAACATTGTTGTCATCTCAGGAAAGTTTTTTTGAAATGTAGGAGTTTTGGCCTCTCATTGAATCCCAAAAAATCTATGTTCACCATGAAGGAGGGAAGGTTACTGGGCCACATAATATCAGCAGAAGGAGTCAAAATTGATCCTAGCAAAGTTGAAGCAATCCAAGCCTTGGCAATCCCAAGATCCAGGAAAGAAGTCTAGTCTTTCCTTGGTAAGATTAATTTTCTAAGGAGGTTTGTTTCTAACTTTGTTGAGGTGGTAAAGCTTATAACAGCCATGTTGAGAAAGGAAAATGAAGTGAGGTGGACCTCTGAATCTCAAAATTCCTTTGAGAAGATAAAGAAGGCCTTGATAGAAGCTCCTATGCTTATCAGTCCCAATTACTCAAAGGATTTCCTTATTTTCTCCTTTGCCTCATCTGACACAGTGGTTGTTGTTCTATTACAGAAAAACGAGACCGAGCTAGAGCATCCTATTGCCTATTTTAGTAGAGCCCTAAGGGATGTCGAAGTTAGATATGACATTATGGAGAAGCAGGCCTATGCCCTGGTAAAGGCTCTCAAAGCCTTTAGAACCTATGTCCTGCAGTTGAATATCATTGCCTATGTCCCCTCTGTCGTTGTTAAGGACATTCTTATTCAGCCTGATATGGATGGGAGGAGGAGTAAGTGGATAGCCAAGGTCCTTGAGTTTGACTTGGAAATAAGGCCTACCAAATAACTCAAAGTTCAAGGTTTAGCCAAGTTGTTGGCTGAAGCAAATTACAAAGATTTGGGGGTAGGTTTCATCAATGAATGCTCAGGAAATCAGCAGGATCAGCTGTCTGATGTGGACCCTCAAGCAGAACCCCCGTTGGCTCGATGTCCTTGGTATAAGGATGTCATATATTTTCTGCAAGAGTTTTGGCCTCTAGATGGCCTGCAAAGAAACAAGGCAAGAGATCTGAAGCTCAAAGCAGTTAGATACTACCTTGTCAATTAAGTTTTATATTGGAAAGACCCCCTGGGGGTGCTTTTGAAATGTATGAATCCAAAAGAGGCTGACAGGATCATTGTTGAATTTCACAGCAGCCTATGTGGAGGGCATCATTTCTAGAAGACCACAGCCTACAAAATCCTCAGGGCTGGGCATTACTGGCCCACCTTATTCACTGACGTATGCAAAAAGGTCAGGGCCTGCATCAAATGCCAAATATTTTCAGGAAAGCAACAGCTTAAATATCTGCCTTTAAAGCCTGTAGTTGTTTCGGGACCTTTCCAGCAATGGGGCCTAGATTTTATTGGATAAATACACCCTGCTTCCAGTGGGCAGCACAGATGGATCCTAACTGCCACAGATTTCTTTACTAAGTGGATAGAAGCCATTCCCACTAGGAGTGCTTCCCACAAGGTAATCATTGGATTCCTGGAAGACCTCATCACAAGATTTAGCTGCCCAAACAAAATTGTCATTGATAACGCAGCCTCTTTCAAGGCTGAGCCGTTAGCCAAGTTCTGTGAGCAATTCAGAATCAAACTGATTCACTCCACCCCATACTATCCCCAGGGAAATGGTTTAGCAGAGTCCTCCAACAAAAGCCTGATAAGGATCATCAAAAGGCTATTGGAGGACAACAAAAAGGCCTGGGATTCAAAGTTGAAATTCGCTCTATGGGCCGATCGAGTGACCACAGAGACATCTATAGGCATCTCCCATTTCCAATTGGTTTATGGAGCATAAGTTGTTTTCTCTTCTTAGCTAGCCATTCCTATAGCAAAGTTCTTCCAGGATTATCAAGAAGAGCCTGATGATATGATCAAAAGAATTCATCAACTGGTAGAGGTCCAGCAGGCCAGAGAGCAGGTAATGAACAGAATTCAGGACCATCAGCAGAAGATCAAGCAAGCTTTTAACAAAAAGGCCAAGAAGGAAGAGTTTCAGACAAGAGACCTAGTGCTGAAATGGGATGCTCCTAAGCAAGACAAGGGAAAACATGGCAAATTTGAAGCCCTATGGGTCGGGCCCTTAAAAATTTCTGAAGTATTTTCAAATAATACCTACAGGTTGAGAGATTTGAAGGATCAAGAAGTTTTCAATGGCCCTATAAATGGGCATTTCATGAAAAGATGTTTTTCTTGAGCCACACATGGCTCATCTGCGATTGTATATATTGTTTTCTTTTATCTTTAAGTTTAAATAATGACTCCATAGCCCAACAGCAAGGCAGTGAAGCTACAAAAGAGTTCTCGGCAGCCCGCAGGGGGCGTGTCATCCCCCATGGAGCCTAATGTTAGCACATAATCAGGTAGGGGGTGTTCTCCTAAAAGAAGCGTCCCCTTGGGCAAAGAAAGAGATTCAAAAAACCCCTTTTTCCAAAGTTTAGAGGGTGGGTGCATCATTTTAATGAGCATGCAGTTTTGGATGGCCGAGATCTGCCCGCCTAGATCTCAGCTGAGGTTTCATTCTGAAGCCCCCTCGCTATTCTGCCTTTAACGGGGGGGGTCCGGAATTGGGCACGCATCTCTCAAACAGTTGAGATCGNATTGGGGGGGGGGGGGTCCGGAATGGTGTGGTATTGACGTGGGGCCCCCTTCCTGTCATGTCACATTCTCTACCATTTCCTCCTCTACCATCTGTTCTCCACTTGACCACGTGATGGGGCCCATTCCCTTTGTCCCCTTCTCATCCTCTGACATCTATCCCACACCCTTCCACGTCAACCTCCCATAAAGAATGTGTCCCCCATTACCATTATATCCCATCACCTTCGCCCCTTCTTCTTGCCATGTGTCTCACCCCTATTGTTTCCATGATCACTCCCTTTCCCCATTCCATGTCAAGCATTCCAGATCCTCCATGACCTATCCATTAGACCGTTCAACTGATCCAGGTGGCACCATGAGGACACCTCCACGTCCCAGAAGGTAAAACTGACCAGGATTGTTCCCGATCCCAATAAAGCAGTTATTGAAGTTGTTGGAGGTGATTAGACATCGTCTCCGCCATAAATGGAAAGTTCGGCAAAGGATTAAAAGTAGCTCAACTCATCTATAGGATAGTCAGGAGTCTGATTGCGTCTTTCATAAGTGCACGATCATCCAGAGTCTGCATGCGCAGACTGCCAGAAGACATGCAGATGCAATGTTTTTAATGTAGTGTCTCATTTTCGTTGTGGTTGTTTTGTTTTGAGTATATGTAGGCATTTTCGCCATTTTTGTAATCTATCGATGGTTGAGCTAGACTCATGATTGTAAAGTTTTAACGAAGCACTAGTTGCTCTGGTTATGTATTGGCACTTGAGACTTCTTGCCTTATGAATGTCAGCTTCTTTCCATCTCTTTGTTTACACTGTGTTAGAACGGCTCGGAATTGGAGGATCCAGTCAAGTTGCACTGTTATAGGATGATGTAGGTTGGATCACTATAATAGTTGCATTGTCTCTAACCAGTTCTTAAATTTTCTCAACGCTGAATGATTTGGAATTGGAGGATCCAGTCAAGTCACCCTTCAGTTCCCCGAAACTCAGAACCAAGAGGATCTTGTATTCTGAGCTTTTCTTCCTCAAGCTGTTGAAAGGCCTGATGCCCGAGGCAGTCTTGCTCACTCATCTCACCAAGTATTCCCCCTGCTCATTTTACAATCAACTCACTAACGGATGTTAGATCAAGACCTCCTTTGTTTTTTACATACCAGGCCTGGTCCCTGAGTTAGAGTGATACCTTCCTGGGTCTCTACCCATTCGATCACTCATTAAATTTATTCATGACATAAACTAATGGGCGTTGGGCTCTGCTCCTGTCACAATCCAGGACTGACTTCTAACGTCAACATTTCTAGTGGTAGTATAGTGGTGAGTATTCTTGCCTGTAACGCGGGTGACCTAGGTTCGATCCCCGACAACGGCGCCAGAAATGTTGACGTTAGAAGTTAGTCCTGGATTGCGACAGGAGTAGAGCCCAACGCCCATCAGTTTATGTCATGAATAAATTTTATGGGTGATTGAATGGGTAGAGACCCAGGAAGGTATCACTCTAACTCAAGGACCAAGCCTGGTATGTAAAAAAAAAAAGGAGGTCTTGATCTAACTTTTGTCAGTGATTTGATTGTAAAATGAGCAGGGGGAAGACTTGGTGAGATGAGTGAGCAAGACTGCCTTGGGCATTAGGCCTTTCAACAGCTTGAGGAAGAAAATATCAAAATACAAGATCCTCTTGGTTCTGAGTTTTGGGGAACTTAAGGGTGACTTGACTGTATCCTCCAATTCCAAATCATTCATCATTGAGAAAATACAAGAACTGGTTAGAGACAATGCAACTATTATAGTGATCCAACCTACATCATCCTATAACAGCTCAACTCGAATGGATCCTCCAATTCCAAGTTGTTCTAACACAGTGTAAACAAAGAGATGGACAGAAGCTGACATTCATAAGGCAAGAAGTCTCAAGTGCCAATACATAACCAGAGAAACCAATGCTTCGTTAAAACTTTACAATCGAGAGCCTGGCTCAACCATCAATATATTATAAAAATGGCGAAAACACCTACATATACTCAAAACAAAACAACCACAGTGAAAAATGAGACACTGCATTAAAAACATTGTGTCTGCATGTCTTCTGGCAGTCTGCGCATGCAGACTCTGGATGATCGTGCACTTATGACAGACGCAATCAGACTCCTGACTATCCTACAGATGATTTGACCTACTTTTAATCCTTTTCCGGACTTTCCATTTATGGCGGAGACGATGTCTAACCACCTCCAACAACTTCAATAACTGCTTTCTTGGGATCGGGAACAATCCTGCTCAGTTCTGCCTTCTGGGACGTGGAGGTCTCCTCATGGTGCCACCTGGATCATCTAAACAGTCTAATGGATAGGTTGTGGAGGATTTGGCATGCTTGACATGGAACGGGGAAAGGGAGTTATCACGGAAATAACAAGGGTGAGACACATGGCAAGAAGAAGGGGCAAAGGTGACGGGATATAATGGTAATGGGGGACACATTCTTTATGGGAGGCTGACGTGGAAGGGAGTGGGATAGATGTCAGAGGACAAGGAGGGGCCAAAGAGAACGGGCCCCGTCACATGGTCAAGTGGAGAACAGATGGAAGGGGAGGAAACGGTAGAGAAGGCGAAATGAAAGGAAGGGGGCCCCACATCAATACCACACCATTCCGGACACCCCTCCCATTAAAGGCAGAA
>JASDQU011178860.1:8789-19326 GCA_032191745.1 Picea mariana
ATACCTGCAATTCCTTCCAATTCAGTTTATGAGATTCATGAGCAACATAATGACATAGAATAGATACATGAAAAATGTTTTGAGTTTTATGTAAGTGGGGTGGCAGTACGAGACGATAGGAAACAGGTCCAATTCTCTCTTGTATTTTAAGTGGTACTATAAATTGAGGTGAAAACTTTGTCCCCTTCCCAAACCGAATGGTACTCTTATTAGGCCTGATACAAATGAAAACTTGATCTCCCACTTTATAACTTCGGTCAGTCCTATGTGCATAAAAATAACTTTTCTGTCTATCCCGTGCTTCCTTTAGTCACTACCTAATATGAATCACCTATTCCTCCATCTCTTGAATCAATTCTGGACCAACTGTCACTCGGTCTTCTAACCTTTCCCAACTCAACGATGTCCTGCATGGCCTTCCATACAGAGCTTCGTAGGGTGGCATTCCAACGGATCTATGAAAACTATTATTGTAGGAGAACTCTACCAAAGGTAGGTACTTCTCCCAATGGGTTTGATTATCCATAACATACATCCCAAGCATGTCTTCCATAACCTGATTTACTCTCTCAGTTTGCCCATCTGTTTTAGGATGATAAGCTATGCTTAAGTTCAACTGAGTTCCCAACGCTGACTGCAAACTTGTCCAAAACCTAGATGTGAATCGAGAGTCCCTATCTGAAATGATCTTCTTGGGTAACATGTGAAAATGGATGAACTCACTTATAAACATGCGTGACACATCAGTGACATCATAAGTGTCTCTAATCAGAATAAAATGAGCACTCTTGGTCAACTTATCAACTATCACAAGAATGACATTGTGTCTATGCAATGTGAGCGACAATCCCACAAAAAAATCCATAGAAATGACTTCCCACTTGGACATAGGAATATCATGCAGTTGTAGGAGACCTGCCAGGTGGTGGTGGTCAGCCTTCACTTGTTGACACTCTAGGCACTTGGCGACGAAATGGACTACATCATGCTTCATTCCTACCCAAAATAAAAGCTTCTTCATGTCCATGTACGTTTTCTTCACACTTGGATGTGCACAATAAAGTGCTCTATGGGATTCCTTGAGTATGATGCTTTGAATATACCTACCTTCGGGGATGTACATCCTTCCTTGATATCTTAAAAATCCATCTTCTTCCAGGATATATCCTTCATACTTTTTATCTACTTGCCTCCCACTCTGGAGGGTTGAAGTAACCTTTTAAATACCTTGAAGTAACCTTTAAATTTAAATTGAAAACTATGATAAAAATTAATCAATTTGGGTTGTTACACATTTCCACATTTTTCTATCCTGGAGATATTGTCTCGATCCAAGGTTTAATTATTTTTTTCAAAGAATATGCTCAGTGTAGTTTCAAATCCACACATTGTCTTGACTAAAGGAATTGAGATTGGTCGCGATGATAAACCATGTTTCTGCATCTTTGCACGATGAATAATTTGTTTCAGATGTCTACCCTATTTTTTGACATTATGATGAGTTTTCATGAAGAAAGGCATTATTCGGTTGAATTCCTGGTCACAGATTTAATGGAAAATGACTAAAATTTGTTTTGATTAGCTTGTTTCAACGGATGAAGAGGGTTGATTTTGAAGTAATGCATACATTGTATATGTTCATTGGCCATACCTATACGATTTATTTACACAAAAAATTATTTGCTAATGGTTTAGTTTCAAACCTGAATATTTAAGGATGTAAAGTACAAGATAATGAATATCTTTTGATGATATCTCAGGTTTAAGAGTTATGATGAATACTTTGTTGAGATTAAAAGAAACACATTACTTGTGATAAGAATGCACAAACCCAGTTCGATCCTCACTGTGATTTTGGCTAATTGTTCACATGTTGAGTATATACAAGTTGTAATGATTTGCTAATTGTTCACATGCTGAGTACATATACATGTTGTTAAAAAAATGAACTTAGCATGGTCAATTGCATTTAACTTTCTTCATTGTTCTTTATTAAGACACTACCGTGGAAGAAAGAGATTAGATGAATGTTGGCATATGTTTGCAACTGTCAGTTATTGTTGCTAATGGATTGAATATTTAAATGAAATGAGATATTTTTTGAGGATTGCAATGTTTTATTTCTTATTCTAAGGATCAATTCCCTCATGTTATCACTTTTCGTAATCTATTCCTTCATTCCCATATTCATATATCATTTCAATTGCTCATTTATTTTTCCTCCTATTTTATGAAATTAAAACACTTCTTGGTAAGTTGATATCAATATTGGAAACGAGAATAGATTATGACGTGGGATATGCATACAATTATGATCAGATTTTGAAAGAGTATGTTACAGGCTGGTTATATTTGACAAATTTATTTTTTATTGCTCAGTGGAAACTCCTCCATATTTTCACTTTTCATGATATAATCCCAACTCCCAATTCCATATTCATTTTATTTCAAAAGGTTTTCCCTTGATGCATGGTTAATTTTTGAAATTTAAAGATTGATAGAAGTGGATGTAAAATTGACAAGGAAATTATGAAGAGATTTTGTGTTCGATGATTATTATTTTTGGACATGTGTCATTACATTTCCTTTCCATTATTTCACTTTTTTGCACATCAAAATCCCATCATATTTCCCAAATACATTGTTTCTCCCATGTTCTTTAATAATAATTACTTATCTAATGAAGAAGAGTTGATGGGAAGAATTGATAATCTTGACTAATTTTTAATGTGTCTCCTTGATTGCTAGCATGTTGTTTGCTATCAACAGAGCTATTTTTAAGTTATTTTATGCAAATAATATTTGATTCTTATTAGATATTGTATGCATGCTCTAAGTTTACCTTGTACTTATAGACGAGTTTCTTCAGTAGAGGCACTGGTGGCAGAGGAAACAAGGGAAGAGGGAGAAGGATTAATGATTTTTTGGGTAACAAAAGACTCCACTTCTCAATCCATTTCGATGTTGAATATGAGGAGTTTAATCAACTCCTACAAACTAGTTTCTTGAACTTATAAGGACAAGGGGCTTTCCAACCTCATCCTCCACTTGAAATACCACCCATTCAACCCCATCCAAGTATTTCTGGAATCCCTGTACTACCACATGTTTCATTGCCTCGTGATATTCCAACCAATGATGGTTGGAATGAGATTATTAATCCTGGAATGAGATTATTAATCCTCATTAGCAGCAAGCCCAAGGATGGCCCACAACTTCATTTCCATTACCTCCACCTCCTCCAAAGCGATCTTCTCTCCATATTTCATCAAAAGCTTCTAATGCCCATTTTTCTCAGCCATTGAAGAAGCTTAAATATAAAATTCAAGATCCCGAGCCTAGCAAAGGAAAATGACCTGCCCAATATGTAAATTCTGATCAATCAATAACTTCCTCACATTAAATCACTTCTCATGCCAAACATTCAAAAATTGAAAGTAAACATATTTCCTTTGAGGACATGCATCCATAAACATCAACATCAAGAGTTAAAGCACCCGTTGATGAAGGTTTGGAAGTCATAAAGCCACATGAAAGTAAACAGAGGCAAGATGCCTCACATAAAAAATATGACTTCTGATTTTATAGTGTTATTATGATGTTTTTACTGTTGAGGACAATTCTGGTTATTATTTTTGGATAGTGGTATGCTTTGGACATATTGATTATTCATCATTTTTGGATATTTCACAACAATATTATTTTTGGGGCAATTGATGGTATATTTATTTTGACATATTTGTGGCATATTTTTTCTTAGACAAAAATCTGATATATTTATTTTTAATAAATATATTTATCATTTAGGAGTCACAAGGATGTTTACAAATAAATTATGATATGATTTGTATATATGCTATGTTGATGGTTAAATGAATGCTTAATGACACACATTTGTATATTTTCAAGGAGGAACAAGGGGGATATGTTAAAATTAAACAAAAGGTCATTAGGGGTCCCCACCTATTAGTTAGTGTTTATTTTATCCTTATCATTAATTATTATTATTATTTTATGAGCTGTCCCCATTAACTAAAATTAGTTAATGACTTAACTAAAGTAGTTGAACTTCCCAAACTACTTTTAGAGAAATAAAAGAAGATTTCAAGGGACAAACAAAGGAGAGAGTGAAAGAGAGAACAACTCTGATAAGGTCTGCTCTTGCTTCTTAAGTGAGATTACTTTACTATTTCATTTATCTCTAAAATACATAAGTGATAAGGACTTCTTGTTGATAGCAATATCTTACTGAAGGTGGCAATAAGGAGAGCCAAGAAGTATTGATTTGCTGATATATTTCACAAGGTTGATCACTTGTCTCTGATAGTTTGTGGATTCTTATTATATTTTTGGATTAGTTTTAAATACTGATTAAGGATTTTGTGCAGAGTTAAGACAATGTCATTTGTTGCCTATTATTTCATCTTTGTTTCAATCTTGGTTTCACGTAAATATACCAGTAGTCTCTGTATGATGTAATATACCATCTTTGACTACTAAGTCTCATTCTGGTCCTTACCTTTTTGGTATGAAGAACATTGTTGGTTGTATTTCAGACTTGAAAAATAAAATCTTTGGATGGTTTTGAAGTCTCATTTGAGATTTTTGTGTAATATTTTATCAGATTTTTATTTCTAAAGTTGTTAAAAATTTTCAAAAATATTTTCTGTTATAAATATTTTCTTTTTCTTTGACATAATTCAATTATAAAAGATAACATTAATTCCAAGAACATATTTCTGGAGAACTAATTGGAATTTTTGTAAAAGAGGCTATAATCACAGGGTGATAATACTGACTATTCTCCTCTAGTGAAGCATACTTTGAAATTGTTGGCATTAGGATAAGGCCATTCCTTTTCATCAATAGGTCCCAAAGGAATCTTTCTTCCGGACATCCATTAAATATATTTTTAGCAATTTCTCCATTGAGCCTACATATATGACATATGGATGGTCCCTTAAATCCTCTTCTAAGAAGTTTGTCCTGGATAGGAGTTTTATTTTTGGCTAATAACCAAAGAATGTTGGTCACTTTAGGCCATTTCTCTTGGTTCCAAACCTGGTGCTATATTTTACCCTTTTCCAACCTACTGAAATATGTCGTTAATGCATAAGATATATTTGTGTTGTAGTTTCTAGATCATTGGGTGCCCCACCTTAGTATGTATGATTCTTGGTGAATGATGATTCATCTGGACCATAAGAGGTTGATGAGGATGTTGTTGGAGTTCTCATCTACCCTCTATGTCCATTGTGTTCCTAAGATACAAGAGTGGAAATTTTTATGGGAGGTTTCCTCTTTTTCCTTCCAGTAATGATGGATAAAGGTCCATCCATGAGTTTGGAGGATTGTTTTGTCTTCATTTAGGGTGGTGTTAGAAGAGAGCATGCTTATTTATTGCTAGGAATCATCCCAAAAGAGGGTTGTGGTTCATTTATGATCTCCAAAAAAAAATGATTTTGTACTAGTGATTTGTGGAGCCATGCATTGTTCCATATAAGGAGCCTAGACACGGTCCTTCCATTCTGATTAGATTCTCCTCTTAAATGCTACCAATATATTTCATATTCCATAGTTTTCTCCATACTTCGGTTTTTTGATCCATCTCCACCAAATTTTGACCACAAGGACTTTGCTTGTGATTAGAGGATCTTTTAAGCCCAAACTTCCTACCCATTTGGGAAGACATGCTTTTAAGGTCCATTTTCTTTCCTTTCTTGGGCCTACTCAGAGGAAAGT
The DNA here is from genome assembly GCA_032191745.1 of Picea mariana. NCBI lineage: Eukaryota > Viridiplantae > Streptophyta > Pinopsida > Pinales > Pinaceae > Picea > Picea mariana. The sequence continues at coordinate 14,532 of JASDQU011178860.1, forward strand.
CAGTTGTAAGTTCCAAATTTTCTTGATGATATTTGATGGAGTTGTAAGAGTAGAAAAGAGGGAGAGGGACATCTATATTGTAACACATATTTTATTAAGAGGATTTTAACATGTAAGGAAAGGAGATAAAAAGTCTATATTCACAGTTTAAGGGAAACTAGAAACAAAAATATTCTTTTAATTTTATTTACTACTGTTAGTTTTGGATCAACAATATATTAAAAAATTATGATGTAAACCAATAACATAAATAATACAATGGGTCTGAACATTACCTTAGAAAAAACAAAGAACATATTTAATTGACATGCTTGTTGTTGTCCTCTTTTCTGTATGCTCGGAAAAATATTTAAGGGTCATGGATCAAACCCTTAGGGGTAGATCTCATCATGATCTTATGAACAATTTTGTCAAGAATAAACTTAGGTAAATATAAGAAAACCAACCAAAATACCAATCATCAAGTACAAGGATGAAACAAGGGCACCACTATCCAATCTAGAGGCTGAAAAGAAGCCACTAACAACCCTAACAAATTATGTCCAAGAATATAGGAATGCTACAACAATAGGAAGAATTAGGTAGCAGTTTTAGGGATGTTTCAAAAAACCCCAATTAGGGTACTAAAGGCTGTAAGGTAGAGCAACCTACAGGTGACAACAACAAGTAGAAAAGACAACAAACATAGGTGGCATCAAGCAACACACACAGGTGGCAGCAAGCAGGTGGCACCAACATTGAGAAAAAGACAACATAAGGGGGATGTCATAAACAATGAGATAATGACATGATGGAAGGGAGGAGAGGAGGGGGCCACAACCTATACCCAACAAAGGATTGATCCAAAGGAGGGCCACACCACTGTACCAGCAAGAGAAACCAACCAAGTAGAGAGACACACCCTATACCAGCAAGAGAAGCCAACCATGAGAGAGTTGCACTCTATACCAACAAGAGAAATGGACCAAGGAGAGAGATGCACCAAATATATAAGGAGGCCACACCACTATACCAACAAGAAAGACATATCCAAGGAGGCCGCACCCTTTACCAAACCAAAACAAGTAGGAGCCGCAACAAAAATAAGACCAAGAGAATGTTTGGAGGAAGAAGAATGAGTGAGAGAGTGAGGGGAGAGGTATCCTTTTATATTTTTGGTAGGAGGTTAGGGTTAACTAAATTAAACCTATATTTAGGGTTAGATTAAACCCTAAATTAAAAAAATTAAAAAAATTAATATTTTAATCATAAAATATTAATTAGAATAGTCAACAAGTCAAGGAGGCTAGAAAAGAACCAAACCACATAAACAAAAAAGGAGGACGTGGCTCAAACAATATCAAGGGGGGGGTTCTTCTTTAATGGCAGAATAAAGGTCCCATGATATAAGTTATAATATTTTATCATCCCAACATAAGAGGAAGGTCAATGATGTGATCATGTCCTTCTTAACTGCTCCTAGGTCTCATGGACCATCCTGGGAGAGAAGAAGATCGCACATCATATCGACTTGGTACTTAACCAAGAAACTTCCTAGTTCCAGACCAAGATACCCCAGAACATTTATGAGGGCCCTAGATCACAACTAGGGTCTTATCCACCAAGGTACACAACCAAGGATCAATCCAAGCACTGAGAAAGGATTCCCTGGACCACATCCAGGGGCCCTAGAACACATCTAGAAATTTATATCATCAAACTTCTTGGTCCTTGACGAAGAACCCAAGAAATGCAACGGGGGCCCTCACTAGGGTCCTTTTCCATGGCTCTAACTGCTTAGTACTAGACCAAGAATCACATGAGTGTACCGGAGGCCCTATATCTCAGCTAGGGTCTTTTCCGTCTTCCAAGAGAATGGCTCTTGTAGCTGCTTAATTTTAACACTCCCTCTCAGCAACACCAAGCTTGTCTCAAAAGTACACAAACTTTGCTAGTGACAGGGGCTTGGTCAAAATATCCGAAGTTTGTTCCACCGTCGGAACATACTGAATACTGAGAATGTTCTTCTACACCATGTCCTGAACATAGTGATATTTCATCTCAATGTGTTTCGATCTATATTGAAACATGGGATTCTTAGAGAGATTTATAAAACTCTAGTTATCACAGTGAATTACTATGGATTCCAGCTCAACACTGAACAAATATGAGAGTAGCTTTCTGAGCCACACTGGTTCTCTACTGGAAACACTTGCAACAATATATTTTTCCTCTGTAGTGCTTTGAGATATGGAGCCCTATTTCCTACTAGACCAGGAGATCATAGCTGAACCCAAACTGAAACAATATCCGAAAGTGCTCTTTTGGTCGACTATATTTCTCATCCAATCTGAATCTGTATATCCATGAAGCATTAAACCTCCACTTGAAATGTATCTGAGTCCATTGGCTATATTCCCTTGGACATATCTAATAATATGCTTAGTAGCAACCATATGAATGTGTTTCGGTTCACACATGAATTGGATGAGGGAATTCACTACGTAACAAATGTCCAATATGGTGTGTACTAGATAAATCAAGGACACGATAATATGACGATATACGATAGGGTCTTCTGGATATGAACCTGTAGCTTGATCATGTAACTTATTCAGGTTAGAAATCATAGGTGTGGTCATGGACTTACAATCCAACATCCCAAATGTGCGAAGCACATCAACTGCATACCTGCTTTGTGAGAGAAAGATCTCACCAGGTTTCTACCACACCTTTAAGCCAATAAAGTAATGCATAAGACCTAAGTTCTTCATTTCAAACCTTGTTGATAGATCCCTCTTAGTATCAACTATCAGGTGTTCCTCTCGAGTAAGGAACAAATCATCCACACATAAAACCAAGATAACATGATGATTCTTCACAATATTTATATAAAGATTAGGGTATGCTATACTCTTGGTGAACCCAAGACTCTGAAGAAAACTGACAATTCTTCCATACTAAGATCTCAAAGATTGTTTCAATCCATACAAGGCTTTCTTGAGTTTGCAGACATGGCATTATTTCCCATGGATCATGAAACCCTTAGGATACTCGATATAAACCTCTTTCTCAACTTCAACATTAATAAAGGCAGTCTTAACATCCATTTAGTGAAGTTTCCAATTAAAAATTGAAAAAAGAGAGATGATGATTTTGATAGAGGTAAACCTGGAAATAGGAGCAAAGATCTCATCATAATCAATTCCTTCTTTCTGAGAGAATCCAAGAACCACAAATCTAGCTTTAAATTTTTTAACACTGCCATTTGCTACATGCTTTATTTTGTAAATCCATTTAGAGGTTACTACTGATTTTCCTTGAGGTCTTGGGATCACTTCCCATACATTATTCTTCAATATTGACTTGTATTCTTCTATCATGGCATCCTTCCACACTTTATGTTTGGAAACCTCATCAAAAGTGGAAGGTTCTGAGTCAATTACAAGATTCAACTGAGCTATCAAACCTAAGTATTTATTTGGATTCTTGCTTTCTCTGAAGGTACCTTTAGGTGTTGCATGCTTATCTTCTTCCTTTAAAACCTCACGTCACCATGATGGATTCCTTTTGACAAGAGGTTTCTCTAGGGGAAACTCAATAGAATCCCTTATAGGATCCACTGAAGGCTCTCTGGCCTCCTCCCTTTGCTCATCTGAAAGTTGTGAATATGAAGGTTCTGGAGATGGAGCTTCCTGCTCCTCTGTATCACACATAATTTCTCTAGAACGATGAAAAGAAACTGGCTCATGGAATGTCACATCTCTACTAAACTCTATGTACTTTTTCCCTGGTACATAGATTCGATATGCTTTTGAGGTCTCACTATACCCCAAAAAAGTGCCTTTCTTTCCAAAGGTCTCTAGCTTAGTCTTCTTTTCTTTTGGTACATGAATGTAGACAAGACTACCAAAAATTATCAAATGGTCAACCGAAGGCTTCTTACCGGTAAAAAATTCTTTTGGAGTTTTCTCTTCGAGGGATTTATGAGGACACCTGTTTTGAATATAGAATGCATTTCTTGCAGCTTCGGCCCAAAGAGACAATGGAATATTTTGATCATACATCATGGCTCTGGCTGCTTCACAAATTGTCATGTTCTTTATTTCTGCAACCCCATTCTGCTGGGGATTATAAGGCAAATTCAACTCCCTCTTAATCCCATAATCCCGGTAGAGATCATCATACTTGTGGGAGTCAAACTCTTTTCCATTGTCTGTTATGAAAACACGGATATGTCTACCTGTTTGATTCTCAACAAGATTCTTAAAATCCTGAAATTTATTGAAAGATTCATTTTTAGTTTTCAAAAAAAAAATCCAGGTTTTACGAGAACAATCATCAATAAAAAATGATATAATAAAGAAAACCATTCATGGACAGAGCAATCATAGGTCCAAAAAGATCAAAATGAATAAGATCTAACATACCATTAGTTTTTCTATTACTGTGAGGGTAAGATTTCTTTGTATTTTTACCAAGAGCACAACCTCTACAAATACTATCATGTTCAAAAGAAAAAACTAACATACCTATTACCATCTTTTTCAAACATGGGAGAGCCTTATAGTTGAGATGTCCAAACGTTCTATGCCATAGTTCACAGGGGTTGATCATCTCATGAGATAATGCTTGAATAAGTTGACCAATGACTTTGTAAAGTCCACCTTCTTGAGCTCTGATTATCATGTCCAAGATCATACTTTCATTTGAGGGCTACACAAGAGCCTTTCCTTTGGAGAAGGCTACTGAGTACCCTTTACTTTCTAGAACTGCATCTGGGATAATATTTTTCTTTAATCCAGAAACATAAATA
>JASDQU011178861.1:10998-26216 GCA_032191745.1 Picea mariana
GTTTCCCTATTTATAAAATTCTTGTGAGCTTTGCCCCATCTGACTTGGTTCTTAGTGAAGGAAAATAATGCATGAAATTGTATATCCCCAATAAAGGGACCAGGTTTGTTTCCCCTGTCATCTTCCAAAATGAAGTTATGGAAGTATAATTCACACAAGAAGTATTGTACCTTCTCTTCCTTCTCTCTAAAACATGAAATGAAATCAGGGACAGTGGAAAATGTAATTGGCTTACCTTCTCTAATGGATTTTACCCTTAACAATAGGTAACGTTCCAACAATAATAGAGTATAATCGGTAGTAGGAGATCTGCAATTGATTTCATCAGAGTAGACATCACAAATGTCTTTGATTTGCTCCAAATCTTTTTCCAATTGGTTTTGTACCTTAGTCACCTTCCCTTGGGTTCTGGTGAGCTCATCATAAGTCTCACTTTTTGTTACTAATAGGTCCTTCAATGGTTTAACAACCTTTTGATGTTCAACCATAGTGACCATCTCCTCTCTGGGTTGAGCCAATGCTTGCTCGACTTGTGTAAGCTCTTCTTTTAGCCTATTAATGATGGCATTCTGTTCTTGAGACTGAGATGCTTGATATTCTTCCATAGCATCCATCTCATCTCTGGATTGAGTTAATGCTTCCTGGGCATGTATAAGCTATTCTTTTAGCCTATCAATGATGGAATTTTGTTCTTGAGACTGAGATGATTGATATTCTTCCATAGCATCCATCTCATCTCTGGATTGAGTTAATGCTTGTTGGGCATGTATAAGCTCTGCTTCCAGTCTATCAACAATAGCACTATGTTCCCGAGACTGATATGCTTGATGTTCTACCATAGTTATCAATTCATTTATGTTTTGAATCAAGCTTTGTTGGCACTGCATCAATTCTTCCTCCAATCCCGTAATGGTGACATCCTTCTCAAGGGATTGAGCTAGTTCCTATGAGAATAGGTTATCTGTTTGTACCTCAACATCAATTGTTTTTGTACAAAGTGTTTCTTCTGCTGTCATTATTTCTTTAGGGTCTGTCTATGTCTCTGCAGAGTTTGTAGTGACTGCTCTTTTAGGAAGAGGGTTTCTTCCTTGCACTTTGGGCCTTTCGTTTTTCTTTTTTTTATAAGCCTTATCAACTTGTTCTAGCTGTTTTCTTAATTTTTTAATAATTTCCCTGAGTTTGCCAACTTTCTACCTCAATACTTCAACCTTTTTAGCCATTTTCTTCAATAGCTTGTTTTCTTGTTTTAGATTTGTGATTCTCCTATGGCTTTTGCCTAATTTCTGTATGTGACGGATCTCAAGGTGTTTTATTCATCTTGTTTAGCATGTGGTTGTTCCTATAATCCTTCCAAATGCTCTGTCTATCCAAGAGGGTTTCTTTCCTCAGGATGAGGTTCTTCCTATGTTGTCTCTTCTGGGAATGACATTTCAATATCAAGAAAATCTTTAGCATGTTTTGAAGGAGAGGCTTGTTCTTGGTATTCTTCTGGCCTATTGGTATCTTTGTCAATTGAGGTCCCTAAACTCCCTAAAACCTGAGCTATTTCTATCTCATAGATTTTCAAAAATTGTTCTATCAGGTACTCCAATGTTGGTTGGGGGCCTTCCTGACTGTTTCCTTGTGAGGTTTGTTCTACCTTCTCAATTTCTTGAACATTTTCCTGTAAAGACTACTCTGTAATTCTTTGAATTTATTTAGGATGTTTTTTTGTGTCCTAAATTTCTTTAGTCGTCTCTTGAATTTTCTCGGTCATTTCCTAAATTTCTTCAAGCTATCTTGTCGGTCTGCTTCTCCTCTTCCTCTCAATGGGGGTTTCAGGAACAATCATTTCTATTTTTCTCTTTCTCGTTAGTCCCTCTATTTGTGAGGTATGATTCTCTGTAATTTGGATGGGGTATGCTTCGACCTCGGGTTGAGTAGGTGGAACTTTTGTTTGGGTAGTGGTCTCCCCTTTCTGTATCTCTTCAACTTTTTGTGGTGGGTCTTCATGGTATAATTCAGGTTGTTCTAGTTGTAGAGGTTTATTGGCCTCAATAAGATCACCCCAGGTTAATTGAGTTTGACTCAGAGCCTTATTTACTATCATTTTAACTAATCCATGGTGGCTGATGATAGTAACAGGATCTTTGGATTTTTGCATTCTTAAAGTAACCTCATGTAACATGGAATTTAGGAAAAATGGTAGATTGATTACTAACCTTTTCTTGACTGTCGCTAGCAGTTTGAGGTAGCGTGGTCAGATTACATCATATCGTCCATCACAGGTGATGTACCTCTGAATTACCCCTACCAGTTCTTTCCATAGTTCGTTGGGAGTGTTGGAGTTAAGTCCCTTTCCCTTTATGTCCAATTCCTCTCCATGGTCTACAAAGGATTCTACAGCTTCTTTGAGCATTGTATATCTTCATGTCCATTGAATGCCTGAGTTAGGGATAGCTGTGACCTCTGCCACGATTTCCGGAGTAACTGGAATTCATATATCCCAAACCATGGAGATTTATCCCTATAAGTTTTGAAAGAATTCAAGCGCGATGTTCATATCATAACCTTGCAACCGGTTGAAGTACTCCATCCACCCCAGATGGTGTAGGATTTGTCTTGTCTGCTCAGTTACCTGTAGTAATGTTGGCTCCATGTGCACACTTTGGCCACCCATCTTTCTGTGAGAAAATGAGAATGACTATCGTTCTTGGTTATAGACTTGGTTAGACCAGCTTGGAGAAAAATATTACCAAAAATAGAAAATATCAGAGATCAACGAGCGTATAAAAATGTGGGTTTTCCATTTATTACAATCATTACAATCTTTTCGAAAAGCGTGCTGAGCATCCACTCCCCTCATTAATGTGGAGGTCAACCTCGACCATCGGCATAGGCGAAAGTAATGAGTGTAGGTATTTCCAGTGAGAGGTAATAATGACGCTGCCACTGCCAGTGGAGACCAATCATGTATAATTTTCAAAAAGAATATTTAATGGTAATCATAAAAAATAGTCCACTTTTGTGGGAAATTCGAATTTATTGTACCTATGCTCAAAAATGTTTTTAAGGATAAATAAGCCGAAAAAATTAAATTTGTTCATTTAAAAATATTCCACATATCATAATGTTTTTACTTTTCCTGAGTTATTGAGTATAACTGAAATGATAGCCCCATTATTGAGTAAAGGAAATCTAGACACACATAGAAACTTGGTGTTTTTAAGGTAAACTTCCATACCACAAGCAGAGCCACTGCTGCCAGTAGGCGTCCATAGCCTCAACAGTGTTTCCTTTTAACCCATAGATGAGCTTGTATCCTTAATAAATATTTGAATCGTCTTTTCCCAAAAAGACCACTATCCTGGTTTTGTAGCTAGATGATGATAATGCCACTCACTAGATTGTAACTTAAGTGAACAAGCCAGCTCGTGATGAGACTCCTTGTCCTTTGAAAAAAATGTCAAAGGCCATTACCTTGGTGTGGTAGCCATAGTGGGAATGCCACTTACGTTATTATCCTATGATCGTGGTAGGTTGGCTCATGATGAGACCCCCTATTCTTTGTGGGAGAAGTTTATGACTTATATTTATTTGTTTTTATATTTTTTCTTTTCTCATCATTCATTTTTTTTTTTTTAGGGCTCTATTAAGGGAGGCTCATCTAATCCTTAAGAGTAAGGGATGGCGTAAAGAAGTGTAAGGATGCCAAGTAAAAGTGTGCTTAAGATTCCTTATTATAATATGAAGGAAAAGTATCATTCAAGTATATTGGTATGTGTATAGGGAAAAGAAACGAATTATGGTGGTTACAAATTATGAACAAGATTTAAGATATTTCAAAGAAATTAATCCAAAAACAATTTGATATGGTATAAGAGATAATCCACAAAATAATGACAAATCGTTAGAAATAATGCTGGTAAAAATTACTTAGTGAAAGTCGTACCCCAAAGGAATGGCTAACGTTTTAATCAACATGAAGGAAAGGAATGGAAACAAGGAAAAAAATAGAAGGAACAACAACTGTTCCTTTTTAGAATGCACAACGGGACCCGATATGAAGGAACGGAAATCACGACAAAGGTAATGGAAGTTTCTTCGTTCAAATGAATAGAAACAATACTCAAAGGAACAACAATACCGCGAAGGGAACGACAGTTGTTCCGTTCAAATGAACAACAACTACACTCAAAGGAACAACAGTCGCGTGAAAGGAACGACAATTGTTCTGTTCAAATGAACAACAACTACACTCAAATGAACACCAGTCGTGTGAAAGGAACGACAGTTGTTCCGTTCAAATGAACAACAAATGCACTCAAAAGGAACAGTAATCGTGACATCTTTTAAATTTGTATCCATCTGATTAGGTAATTTTGGAAACCTTCCATGGAAAATGTATTTTTTCTTGAATCTAAGGCTGATTAGTCATCAACTAAATTCATTCAATTGTTATGTGTCAGTTTATTTCAAAATCAAGTATTGGATGGTCTGATTTCATTATAGTTGCTTGATATCTGCCGCGGAACATAATATATTCATTTTTCTGTGGAAGACAGGGTCCTTGTGATAAGATAAAATAGGAGTAAGGAACATAAAAGAGTGCTAATTGTGTTTATTACAGTTATCTTCCGTAGTTCTTCTTTTCCAAAGTGACTTTCATAAAACTAAAAAAAAGAAAACTAACAACTCAATTAGATCTATAAAAAATATATATATATAGTATGTACAGTGTCAACAAAACTCATCATTTATGGCGTTGAAGTGGCTAGGTTACCTTCCCAGCCAACCAAAATTTGAACAATAGGGTGCTTACTTACTTCATGGTAGAAATATTCTTTTGAAGGTGGTTGATGGTAAAGTCGTAGTCGGTGTCCATTGACCAAAAATAAATATTCAGACCTGTCGATGATGATTAAAATGATTGTGCCATTATCATGGACTTCATTAATTTCATATGGTAATAACCACCATGTCTGTAATTTTCCCGAAAAATCCTGAAATCTGGAATCATAGAGAAGCACCCAAGCAACTTTATTGAATGATTTCTTCTTGATATGTTTGTCATGCCAAGTCACTCTCTATTGCTGAATAATGTCCGTGCGCTCCACAACAGACATGCATTCTTCATCCAACTCGTTGAGTTGCTGAAGGCACTATTTATGTACTTCTATTAGATCCAGTCCCATTTCCTGGGCCATCCTTAAGGTCTTGATCTCAAACTTGATTGGGAAGATGGGTTATTTCCCATAGAATAGGTGATAAAGAGAGTATCCATTGGTGTTATTCCATGTTGTGTGATAATCCCATAAGGAATTTGGGAGCTCAGTAGCCCAGTTCTGTCGATTTGTTGAGACAGTCTTTGTCAGGATTTCCTCTAGGACTTTATTGGTGCTTTCTACTTGCCCGTTTGCATGTGGGTAGTATGGAGAAGTAACTTTGTGCTTAATGTGATAATTGTCTAAGGTGGTGGTGATTCTATGAGCTGTAAATTGTGGGACCCCATCAGTGATTACTTCCCTAGGTAGTCCATAGCGTACAAATAATTTAAAAATAAATTTGATGACTACTTATTCTGTTGCATTTGGTAAGGCTTATGCCTCTACCCATTTGGTCATGTAGTTTGTTGCAACTAGAATATAGGCCTTCTGATTTGACTTTGGATTGAAGGGGAAAAAAAGGTCTAGTGCCCATCTCTCAAATGGTTCAGCAACTACTTGTTCTTTCAAGGGCATTTCATTAGCCTGACCTGGTTTTCCCATCCGCTGACAACTGTCGCAGGTCTGGACGTATTTCTTTGCATCTCTGAATATTAAGGGCCAGTAGTAGCCCATCTGTAAAATTTTGTGTCCAGTCTTGCGGTCTGCAAAATTCCCACCACAGGGATCGTCATGTCCTGCCTTCAGTATGTCCTAGATTCCGTCCTCTCGTATGCATCTGCAGATATGGAGATCGGCTCCTCTGTGGAAGAGATATACACTGATCCAAGTGAATCATGCGCTACGCTGGACGATCAGTTTTATTTCCCTTGATGATATATGTGTCGATAATTTTACCGCTACCATATAATTTCCCACATCAGTGTACGAAGGTGGCTTTGTGGTGACGACAAACAGATGCTCATCTAGAAATTGATCTTCAACTATTAAGGAGTCATATGTTTTGGGTATGCGGGACAGGAAGTCTGCGACAATATTTTCTCTCCCAGGTTGATATTTTATGCTGATATCAAATTCCTACAATAGTAAGAACCACCGAGTAACATGTCCATTAGTAATTGGTTTATTAGCTAGATATTTAATAGCAGAATGATCAGTATACAGAAAAACTGGATAGCCTATTATATAATGAAGAAATTTATTGATGGCATGTATAACAACTAAAAATTATTTTTTTGTTACTGTATAATTAAGTTTAGTTGGAGTAAGATTATTTCTAATAAATTAAATAGCATAGGGTTTCTTGTCTTCTTCGTGTCCAAGGAAAGCGCCTATGGAAATATCTGATGCATCGGTGCAGATGTCAAATGGTATTTTCCAATTTGGTCCTCTCAACACCAGTGTTGTTGAGATCGGCTTCTTGAGTCCTGCAAATGCCACATCACACTTGTCAAACCACTGAAAATCCACATTACCAGTCAAAGCATGTAAATGTGCAACGATTCTTGTAAAATTTTCCATAAATCTGCGATAGTATCCTGAAGCACCAAGGAAACTACGTACCTCATTTTTTGTGTGTGGTGTAGGTAAATTAAGGATTACCTCTATTTTTGTTGGATCTACTCTAAGGTTCTCCGTCTTCGACCAGCCTGTCGAAGTCCCAAAATTGGTCAAACATGACCAAGGTTCTCCAAAACTTGGTCAAGGGCCAACAATGCACCTGTCTCATCAAGATCAACTGTAAAACAACCATGATAACTGACAGCATATTGTTAGCCACTTGTACTCTGTCACATCTTACTGAAGCCAATATCATCCATGTTGACAACATTACTAATGATAACATCAGAAATATGACTACAAATGAGCTAATATGTTTGTAATACTTGCACAACATTAGCTTATCTTGAAGCAAAGTGTGATTGATCTTCCATTCTACAGTCATCTCTTGTTCTTTCTTAATATCTATTACTTGATTTGAAATAATTATAGGTGTGTTGCTTGCATGATCCAACTTTCTTAATTGTTCCATTGTTTGAAGAGATTGATTTGTTTTTAAATGATGTGAATGTACCACATATTCTTTTCCTTCTTTGATTAAGTGATATTGATTATGTTCCCTTTAGAAGATTGCTTTGAGATCATACAAATAAGGACTGCCTAAGACCATTCCACATTCATTGACTGGCACCACATCACATGTTACCTCATCCACAAACTTAGATGAAATTGCAAAATTTAAAGTGCATTGCTTTGTTATGTGCAATTTCTCATTGTTTCTTATCCATTTAAGTGAGTAAGGCTTATGATGCATATGAGTGTTTAATCCCAATTGTTTAACCAATTCCTCTAAAATCAAGTTAGATTGAGATCCATTATCTATCAATGTGTTGACCTTAGTATGCCTCATTATGACTCTTATGTGAAACAATTTACTTCTAGAATCAAATCCATCACGAATTTTACCTGCCAAACCAACCAATGAGACTTTAGATTCATCACCCAAATCCGATCCCAAATCTTTTGGTCGTGTTGTTTCTCCAACTGTTTGCCTCCCTTTTCTTTCTTTGAATCACTTTGGTCTCTTCTCGGGATGCAATTGCCAACAATGGTTCTCATCATGCCCTTATTTCTTGCAATGCTGGCAAGAGAGCTTCTCTTCCTTTCTTTCCATTGAATTTTCCTTCTTTACATTCCACTTCCTTTTGTCCTCCTTCCTTGAAGACGATTCCCCTGATACACCAACTCCTATTTTCCTTGCTTCAATGTATGTTTCTTGAACATAAACCTCATCAATATTGGTAGGTCCAAACATAAATACAGTGTTTTGAATATGTGCAGGTAAACCTCCTATATACTTCATAAGAGTTTCTTGGTTATGTAAAAGAATATCTAACATCAATGCCATTTTACGAAATCCATTTGTGTATTCTTGCACTGTTTGTCCTTTTCTCAGTTTGAGACTTTTCCATTCAATTAAAGATTTCTCTTTATAACCAAAAGGATATAATTTCTTTCTAAGTGCAAAAACAAAAACTTGCCATGATGGAAATACATTACCCACTTATTGCATGCCATTTTGCAACTTGCTTTTCCACCAAATGAGTGTTGTGCCTGCAAGTCTAAGAGATTCCAATTTGATCTGAGTTGCCTCATCCTTGATTTGTTGCACACTCCAATAAACCTCCATCTATATAACCCAGTTATTAAGCCTCTCTACATTGACTTCACCATCATACATAGGTAATTCAAATTTCACATCAATTTCTAGTAAAGGCATTTCTTGTTTATGTTTATGGGAATGTTTTCTTGCAGTGGATTTAGAACTTGAACTTGAAGAAGAAGAATTTGATGGAGAAGAAGGAGGTGAAGGAGGAATTTGAGGAGGATCCTCTCCTTCTTCAATTTTAATCTTTGAAGATTCACCTAGATTCACTCTCTTTCATTCCAAGTAATCATCATATAGAACCTTCATCATCTCTAACATGGCGAAGAAAGTCTTTCAAAACTCTTTCTCGCCATGAGAAAGTCCCTCTTCCGATGCCATATTCTCACTTTGAGAAGTTCTATTTCTCAATCCAATCAATGGATTCTCTTCAACAAGCTCGCCTTCACCATGATTAAACCTCTCCCTGGTAGTCACGCAAACTCAAAATCCAATCGTCAACTAGCTCTGATACCACTTGATCCGAAAAGATCTTTTAAACGACAATGGTTAAGTATTTTGCATGAGTTAAATTACCATTTAGGAAACTGATGAAAGAGGAAGAATTAAAGAGAAAACATAGTAGCCATTAAGCAATATATGGATCTGGAAATAAGCATGAAGAACCACACACCATAAAACACCAATGTTATAATGGAGTTCGGCAATATCGCCTGCATCTCCAAGCCTTTGTCTCAATGGGTGAGGCTTTCTTATTTATGTTAAAATCTTTAAAAGTACATCATAACAGTGCCAAAAAGATTACAAACTGATCTTTCTGTGTTCTACCAGATCTCAAGAACCCAACAAAACTGACGAAACTGAAATCGGATGAATGGAGCTCCCATAAATGGCCCGCAAAGGTGCTCTCCTCAATGGCTTCCCTGAATAAAAATGGCTTTGGCTCAACAATCATTCAACATTTCTATGTTCTAAACCTCCTTCCTTGGCATAAAAATCTCAATTTTATATAGATTTGAAGTGGGTAACAACCTCCCAACTTCTCCCCAAGATATGGCCTCAAAAAGGGCCCGAGATCCTCCAAAAATGACCAAAATCCCACAAAACTGTTGAATAAATCAATTAAAAATCCTAATATATAGTAATAAACCCACTTTTGCAAAAATAGAGGGCACATCCCCCTTCACATGGGCCCCAGTTCATATGGGCGCCCTCTAGGTGTCCATGGTGCTGGCCCCCTTAACATTCAGCTTTGGGTCATGTGGCTTGGCCATGTGGCCTCGCCCTAGTCCTCTGCGTGCCCCCCAAACCGGTGTAGCCCTTGTTTTGTAGCCCCTGTTCGTGAGCTAACTCCCCACCGACTGGGGCCTATCCAAACTATTTTCCACCCATCAATTCAAAAGGGAAAAGGGCCACATGGTTTAACATGTACCACCACAGCTCGAGCGATCCGCCACTTTCCACGAAACCGTCGGCTTGTCCGGGTGGTCAGTGGTTCAAATCCACCTACCCCATAATTTTTTTTACCCAACTTTCATTGGCCATACGTAGGGTGCCATGTGGCACCACTTGATTGGGCCACATGGTGACCCAAGATTGGACCACATCATTTGTCGTACATCCAGTCACCCTACCACCTGTCTGACACGTCATTCGTTCATAGAACCAGTCACCCTACCACATGTCAATCCGTACACCTAGTCACCTACCCAGATGTCATCTATATGCCATGTGTTCATCTGTCATTGGGCCACGTCAGTGTACAAACTGCCACATGTCATCCGTATGGTGACATGTGTCAAACCGTACAGTGCCAACTTAGCCCGAAAGTGACGAAACTGAGTGACACGTGTCACCTCTTGGTGAATCCACTTTAGCATGATGACATCATGATGACATCATGCTGACATCATCCTAATTCATGCTGACATCATCTATCGTACATGTTGATGTCAGCATTGACTTTGACAAGGTTGACTTTTGCATGTTTGGTAAAATGAACAGAACATGATATCTTTCGCATACGACGTCTGTTTGAGCCCATTCAAGTTGTGTTGGGTTCATATCGACGAGGCCTACACACACGTCCATTTTGAAGCCATTTTGAGCACTTTGATGTTTAGGCCTTCCTGGACTCATTTTGGTCCCGAGATCCAATTATGGATCACTAATGGAGTTAATTCCCATGATGTATTAATATTAATGGCTATGACTAGGAGATAAAAATGAACTTTGTATGAATTCAAGATGTTCATAATTCGATTCTAGGAAATGAGAAGCTTTGTAGCAATGTGTGAAAGTTATGTTCCTAGTATTAAGAATGAATATCCCTATAGATGTTTAAGCTAGATCAGATTTCAAAGATTGGACAATACCTTGTATTTTTATTTGTGAATGATGGAAATTGCTCAAAATTCCAATAGAGAAGATTAATGGTGTTGAATATATGCATGTGGATGACTAGAAAAGAAAAATAAGTCTAGGTAGACTTATTTAGAAAAATTTAGGCATTTGAAAAGCCATAGTATGGATTGTGGACAAATTGGGCATTCTTCCTCCCTAATAAATCTTGAATTTAATGAATTTCATAGTGTCTAAATCCTAAATTTTAGGTGACACTCTTTCATTTGAGAAGGATTCAATGGATGTGATAGAGGAGGATCAATAGTAGAGGAAACTATATAGCATTAGTCCTTCACATACCTTAATGTTGGCATGTTTCCCATTGATGGAATAGAGGAAATGTGAGGACCCATATCAACTATCTGCATTTTTTTGTAATGGCTTGAAAGCAAATTGAGGGGAGGGGTATTGTTGCCATGAGAAACCAAGATTTAATCACTTGATCAAGATTGATGGTGGATATCCTCCCACGGTAAATTGGAAAAGGTTTCGATGGAGAGAGAATATGATGTCATGAATGGACCTAATTTCATCAAACAATTAAAGTAGTGACCGAAAAGCTCTCATAGTGGTTTGTAAAGTATGTGATTGATGGGGATGATGTTATCATGAACAACCCATATTTCATAGGTATATTGAGATTCTATCAGTAAGGTCTCCATTGTAGTGTAAAATATTATAGCCAAGGGCAATGGAAGATAAGGTTCCTTTGTTCCATCCATATCAAGGGGGTGCCATGTGGAAAATTGTATAGGCATAATAGGACCTAAGGTCCACATAAAGTGTGTGTAAATGTGTCTTTGTGTGTGAAGCAAAGGAAGCCCAAGGGCAACATGGGCATAAAAATTAATGCATGAGGGGTGCTATGGTTCTTTCTCTGAGTGAATTAGGGCGCGCTACCCTGGAAATGCTCCTTCCACCTGGAACAGGGTGAGATAAAGGTTGAAAAAATGGAATTTTATAAGTATCAAAGCATTGGCGCTCCTCTAACACTTCCTAGGGAGCGCCAGGGTACAATATCCATTAAAACAACACCTTCTTTTTAGAGAAATCATCCAGACATACAAACTAATCTCTTCAATACTTAGATCTACTTTCCTTTACCTTCCAAAACACATCCAAAGGTTCTTGCGCTTACGAAGATCTGTGAAATTCGACTTGGCTCACCTGTACCATCTGCTCTAATACCACTTGTTATATACCATAAGATTATATCACATAGATTTAATTAGAAACAAGTAAACAATATAAAGACAAATGCAATCACACAAGAATGAACACAATATTTACATGATAAAACCCTTCACAAGGGAAAAATCCCTAGAGAAATGAAATTTGGTTTTATTATGTTCAAGTGAGAATTACAAAAGCCAACATGTACAACATTCCCATAATTCCAACTCTTCAACTATGCGCATCTCTCTGCCTATATGGGATTACAACAAAACAGCATCTTGAATATGCTTCATGCATTAACTGCATATCTAACCAAAATCTATTTTTGATTAACTTGTCTCAATTGAAGGTTGAATGTTAGGAACAAATAAACTCACATATTCTTTCTTGGGAAATTCATTGGCACCATTCAACATTCTACTCTATAGAGAAAACTAATATTTCATTACAACAATTCATTTCCATTTGATTAGGGCTAATTGGGGCCACTAATGTAGTTGCTTGTGTGCTTTGATGAAATTTTTATGTTAAAAACTCTGAGTTATGGGGCAAGTGATTATTTTTCTTTCATGTAAGACATGTCATTGGTTTAATGCTCATAGCCTTTAAATATTTATGACTCAAGTTTTCAAAACTTGTTAATACCAAAGTGTATGAGTAAATTCTTGCTCGATACCCATGTTTGTGTGTTGAACCTTTTTTTACATAAGTGGGTTTAAATCCATTGGATGGATATGCAATATGTTGCCACATTTTCTAAATAGAATATAGAGTTGACTTATTGGAAGTTCCCAATAGAAACATTGATAGATATCGAAAACATATTGTTTTTCTCATTCTTACTATTGTAATATCGAAAGACAAAATAATGGATATTTTTTTATCATGTTTTATAAGTGTAATGCATGTAATACCTTGGTTTTGATATTTTAAGTGTAATGTAATAAAAGATTTATTATTTATATGATGAGAAAACTGAATGTGAGGACTCTACTAGTGAATGTGATGAATCTTTGTGTTGAAATAAGGTTAGTGTGAGGTGGTTATTGTTTAGAAGGTGTGTTTATGGTTGTGTAAAAGCATACATCAACATGAAAATACATAATAATATAATATCATCAAAACAATTTCTTTAGAATGCAACAAGGAGACTACAATACCACAAGAGGGAAAGTGGAGAGGGGGTTGTTGGGTGAATTGACTTTGTCATTGTCCTTTGAATATAATGCCTTTTCTTTCCCATTCTTTCTTACACGTTCTATGAATTTCATTTACTTGCATGTTTTTACTAAGTACAAGTGCCATATCATTCTAAAGAGAGTAGATCTCACAATAAAATGTATTCCATTGTCTTTTCCATGCAATTTTATCATCATTCTATTATGCAACCATTCATGGAGATGGAGAGTAGAGATTCTCTAATGTTATGGGGATGTTTTCCCCTCATTTTTATCATTGTTATGGAAAGTGTTTTCTAGGTACTTATGCTTGGTAGGAGCCATAGAAGATAGGGGGTCGGGTGGGGAGAAAGCTTTGTTGCTGAAATGTGGAAGAAAATGGGATGGTTGGAGAGAAAAACCATGCATGGAATGCCCATGGTAGCTAAGACAAAAACTTCAAACCTACAAAAATATTATCATTACTTGTTGGTTATCTTAAGGCTAAGTCTTTATGTCCTAGGTTATTACAAAAAAGGAAACCAACAATTGGACTCTATCTACATGCACTTAAGAGTATTGGAAGAGAAGGAGATCGTTGAGGATTCTTAAGTATTGAAAGGGATGATATTCCTTGTTTTGTGTAGGGTAATGAAAGAGAGTGTCGAGATTGTCTAATAGAGGGAAGAGTCCCTAAACAACTCTAGAGTGACTAGATAATTTTTCATGAAAGTAATGGGTTGACATGAGTGAGATTAGAGCCTTGTAAGAGCTTCCTTTGACCTAGTGGTATCATGGTCATACTTACGGGTTGAATCTACAACTAATTACTACAATTGGGTGGAAAATTACTCCTTAGCAATTGTTTTGGTGGACATGGATAAAATTGCATATAAGTATTCATATTCATATTTTTCAATGGAATGCCTTACTGCTAAATTTTGTGTGATCCTATTAGTTTAACGGGTAATAAAATAATTCAAAACATGGAATTTTGTTTCCATTGTTAATTTATATTTTCATTATATGAATTATGTATTATATTTATATTAAAAGATAAATCTAGCTTTAGACATGGTTAATAAAGAAAATAATCTAGTTGATAGTTCTAGATAGCCAATGAAGGAATCTAGTAACATTAGAGAGTGGTATGAAATCCCAACTTACAACATTAGGCTATATTGGGCAAAAGAAAATTGAGGGTTGAAGTGAAAATTACACTTGTGGCAAGTGTTTAACAAAAAGCATTAATGTCGGGGAAAATATTCTAAGTATTCAAGATGTTGACCTAATGGAGTTAATTCCCATGATGTATTAATATTAATGTTATGATTAGGAGATACAAGTGAACTTTGTATGAATTCAAGATGTTCATAATTTGATTCTAGAAAATGGGAAGCTTTGTAGTAACTTGTGAAATTTATGTTCCTAGTATTGAGAATGAATATCCCTATAAATGTTTAAGCTAGATCAGATTTCAAATATTGGACAATACTTTCTATTTTTATTTATGAATGATGGAAATTGCTCAAAAGTCCACACAAGAGTAATGGTGTTGAATATATACATGCAGACTTCCCTATGACCTCCACTATTAGCTTAGGATGTTTGAAAAGTTCTAATGGATGCTCACTTTAACTATTTTTTTTTAGGTGTTGGCTAGCTGTTCTATGGAATGGTTTATAAATTTACATGAATCACTATTTTTTGTTGTTTAGAATCCATTTCTAAATGCAAAAATGGATTCAGCCCGTTGAAAAACTCTGAAAGCACTCGGATTTTACAGAAATAATCACTTAAATCTAAGAATCCAACAATTTCTCGTAGAATTTTGAGCAAATATCCCCCAAAAAAATCTTCATTTCATAGAATCTTTAGTCCCAAAAAATTTTAACATAATTTTTAATTTTTGTTTCTTTATACTTTTATTTATTTATTTATATAGAGAGAACCTTTGAAATGGTAGCAAATAAGCATCAATGTATATTATATTTAAAAACAATGATGCATATTTTATATTTGGAACATCTTTGTACATAAATTACATATTTTAATTACATGGTACTGCATATGTCAAAATAGAAGATTAAGGTTGTAGAGTTATACCTAGATGAAGATGATTACATGAAAATGCCAATTAAATGTTTCATAAAAATGCCTCAAAATGTTGGA